>JASAMW010003446.1:0-14438 GCA_030247985.1 Epsilonema sp. ZAB3_2
ATTTGGTACTGATTTTACAAGGCCTAGTACTATTCGCCTACTGGGATCTGGCCGCCCTGGTTTTCGTTCCCTTCCCGTATTGGTATTGTACGTCCGAACGCCTCGCGCTTTTTCCATTACGTACATTCGTGCATCTAAAACTTCGGTGAGCTTTATATTCCAGATGAGTCACAGAAAGAGAAAGATGGTGCACGTTGGCGCTGCTGTCGACGACGAAGGGAAGCTCACCTTTCAATACATCTGGCGCTTGGACCTGGAAAAACTGAAGCAGGCGATGTCCCAGGACAAATTTCTCAGGAGTCCGGAGTTTCTCACTACGGGCTTCAATGTTGCGTACAAATGGACGCTGGAGGTGGTTCATAAAGAAGGTGAAGATCATCTGATGCTGAACTGCAACTGGTTGTCTAAGATTTCCCCTGCGTCTATCCTACGGAAACGCTCAGTTTTCTTCGAGAAACATTCTTCCATTGTGCATCAGTTCAAGGTCGATATACCCAAGGACAAGAAGGAAGCGGACGAATACGACACCGAAGACGAAGAAGACACCGAAGACGAAGAAGACAAAGACGACGGTGGTGGCGGCCCTCATTTCTCTTGCTTATTGATGAAGTTTGAAGGCGAGAGTGCGGTGGATTACATGCAGAGGGAAAAGTTGATCAGTTATGCTTATGACGCCTACAACAGAGCCCTCGTCAGCATTGGCGTGAATCTCACGCCTTTTTCCCGCTTGTTCCGCCTGCCAGCTGCAGAGAATTCGAATGAGGCAACTGTGGAACAATTCTTGGGAATCGAAAATATGGAAGGACAACAGAAGGCGGAGGAGGTTGCACGGGCGGCCATCCAAACTGAAGGAGACAAAAAGCAGGACGAACGTGAGCCGGTGTTAGCAGAGTCTATGTTTTGCGCTGTTGTGTGCATGGATCTAGCCACCGAGGGAGAACCTCAGCAGAAGAAGCGAAGCAAGCCAGCGGAGAAGCGAAGCAAGCGAGTGGACTACGACCAGCTTCCGCGCCCAGATTCGGATACGGCGAAATTGCTCGACTTCAAGATCATCACTGCCGACTCGAAGGTGATCTGGTGCCACAAGAACGTCCTCTACTTCAACAATCGCTTCTTCACTACCATGTTGCAGAGTAGCGAGTTGGTAGAAGCGGAGAAAGGCAGATTCATCACTACCTACGATAGCGTGGTGATGATGGAGATCGTTCATTGGATCTACGCTCAGAATTGCTCTAAGCAATTTCGCACGCTCGATCTCTACTCAATCTTAGATGCTGCCACCTATTTCCAGCTGGATGAGTTGAAGCTTGAGTGCCATCGGCGTATGATCAAGGAGTTGGATGTGTCCAACTGTGCGCAGATGTTGGATTGGGCTCATCACTTCGAACTGAACTTGCTCAAGCATATGGCCATCAATCTTGCAGCCACGAAGCTAGCGACAGTGATGGGAACGGATGGCTGGAAAGCGCTCAATCAGAAATATGATGTCTATGTTCAGAAGACGAGCGAGATGATGATGGAGCTGTTCACACATTACAAAATGCGCTACTAGATTTTCTTCTGTGTATCGTGTATGGGTATGGGTGATACCAAAGGTGCTGTGGTTTCGGTTTCTAAACTCCAAACTTTCGCAAGTATTAGGCTACCCCAAACTTTCGCAAGTCATTTTTATAGCATTGCATAGGCATAGCACATGTACGTAGGTGCTAACTACAGCTTTATTTCTGCCATATTTTCGTGTTTTTCAGCTTTTTACCTGTGCATAGCCCCATGCAAAAATTGACACTACTATTTACTACACTGAAGTAATTATGCTGCATCTACTAAACTTATGCACTCTTGTTGTTGGTCAGTAGCAAGAGTTCGAAATCATGATAATGATTTTATAAACAGGCCATACAAAGCCATTGGATAAAACGCGAGTATCGACCGTATCCTTTGCATAGAATTATAGCGAGTTTTGTCATCACATCGAATTAGTACCAACCTACCTATCACTTCCCTTCATATGTCGTTTTGTATATCAAATAAAAATAACCCGCTGTTAGACAGACAATGTTCTTTTGATCCTATCACATAATAGTAGCAGTAGGCTACATAGGCATGAACAGTAACTGCAGATCTGTAGGTTAGCACAGTAGTATTGCCCAGATGCAGAGTATAAAAGCATAATAAAAAAGTTCATGGTAAACCGCAAGGTCCGCGTGCACATTGCACAAAGATGGGTTGGATTATTTTATTATAGCCCTTGCGGGCGCACAACTACTAATAAAAAATATATATTGAAATATCCTTGATCATACGTTCGCGCAGCTGTGTATGTCTCAGTTTTCATGAGCAGCTAATGCTCAAATAGCTGAGTGAGCGAAGGAACAGAGATCCCCTACCACCAACTGGCCCAGAGCCGATGTAGTTAGTAAGGTAAAGTCGTAACCATGTTCTTCCCAATTTGGTACAACTACCTGTGGTATTACATAATAGATAGGTACTAACGCATTGCACAGAGAAACAAAAATTGGGCTTTTCCATCATAGTACCAGCCACCCTACCTACAGTATATCAAAGATAAAATTCCCAAAAATAAACACATTTGTACTACCCTACGTAAATAAAATAAAAATGTAGGCTACCTATGTACTTCTGAATGCATATACGCTGGCAAGGCAAGACGGAGACCAACACACCACAGCCCATAATAGAGTATTGTGTCCACGAGTTGAGCTGTCATTGAGCGTTGCCGCAAGCTTTTTTCTTTTCAGATCGGCTCCAACCTTCCAGTCTTACAGGCAGCCGACGAAGCAAAGTCACGGGTTCACTCAAAGGTTCATTCTGCCAAATCGTCATCCCTGCGAATAAACTCGTAACTCTCATGTTTCGCCTGGCTATGAGACTGGGAAGGGTTGGGGTCGATCTGAAAATAAACAAGGGCGGATATGCTCACTGACAACTCACTTCGTGAATAGAGAGTATAGGAGCATGCATGTAAAGTAATATAATATAGTACTAAGATGCTTGCGGTGGCTGTTTCAGTACTCTTTTGACTTCTTCCAGTTGAGCAGCGTTCAAGCTCTGAAACATCTCCATCGTCATATCCATCAGCATATCAGGATTCTCAGTCTTCAGCCTAAAACACCTTTTACTTGTCACATACGAGGCAAAGAATACTTTCATCTTCTTGATAGAACGGCTATGTACTGCTAATACAATAGATTTGGCCCTAAGCGGGGATGACACACAACTCAACTAGTGAATAGATACATACTGTACGTACCCGCGAATTCTCTTGAGGACGCTGTCCTCTCGAAGACATTTGAGCTTCTCCTTGAGCACAGTCGACTCTGCCTTCAACTGCGTTTCCAGCCAACTCACAACCTTCGCGTCCTTCGTCTCCCACTCCCCCTGCAACGTATTTACGATATGCGGTAACGCGATTGGGTTGGTCGATAGCGACTCCGCAATATTTAGTGAAAGTTTGGATCGGTGTCTGCGGGGTCTTTGACGTCATCTGTTGTAAATTCTTCTTTCCATTCGCTCCTTTTCCGCTCCCAGATGATTGAACAAGGTCGACGACCCCGCAGGCACCGATCCAAACTTTCACAAAATACCGCGGGGTCGCTATCGACCAACCCAATCGCGTTACCACAACTCGTCCATAGAGTGCAACAACAGCTACTACCGACAGTAGAAGAGCAAGAGAGACCTGCTGCTCCTGTTGTCCGCTGCTGTAGCACTGGCGCAAGAGGAGATTGAGGTGGGAGGGCGGCAGTTCCAGCTCGGGAGCCAGACGACGCAGTTCCGCAGCCACTTCCAACTCCAACAGACGACGACGCAGACGCCAGTAGAAAAAGCGACGCGACTCCTCCCAGCACACGATCGCCTAAAAATCTACGCCTCTATGCACACATCGCTGCATCATGTGGGTAGGTTAGGTACTACTGTAGATAAGCAGGGTGTACTGTGGGGTAAAGCCAGCCATGGGAAAATCCGGCCACCTAATCTTTCAGGGCTGCATATCTCAGCAACCCATGGACGGATTGAGACGTGCAGTATACCGATCGATTCCCTGAGCTCTCCTCATTCAAACGAGCTATGGGTCGTCATTTGCTGATTTAGCAGAAAGTTGAAAGGCGCTTAGTGTGATGAGGGTGCCTGAACCTAGCGGGTGGCGGATGGCAAGTGGTGCTGCGTACATATGCGGGTACATATAGCAGGCATTTGCGGGGGAACTCTTGTCCGGCGGCATAGCTCAATCGGCAGAGCAATGGCCTTGTACGCCAAAGGTGCGGGTTCGAGCCCCGCTGCCCCACTGGACGGTTTCGCTTCCCCTAGGAATTGGGGCTTCCGTTCACCTCGCGACACTTAGGTGGCCGGGTTTACCCCATAGTACCCTACATACACACCTGAATGACGCCCTTCTCTTTCATGCGATGCGCGGTGTCGTGTAGGTCGGCGAAGTGTACGGCGACGGGGTGGTAGAGGGGGGCGAGGAAGTCCTGGCGCTGCTTCAGTCGCTGCCGCTCCTCCTTCCCTCCTCCAGCCGCCAGCTTCTCCAGCAGACGTCGACACTCCGCGTCGCATCGCTCCATCGTCTTCACCATATCCTTGTGTCGAAACTTTATCTCCACCGTCCCCTCCGGCTCCAACACACCACCCCTAGACAAACACAGACATTCTCTAGCTCTCCTACATACGTAGGTACACGTTGGTCGAACAGGCAAGTAAAAATCTGCACTGTGGTCATTACTAGCGAAAGGGGGGGGGCGCCGAACCAGCGGGAACGGAGAAAGGGCGCGCGAGGGGACAAACAGGCACGCAAGGGAACTTCCGGCGGCAAGCCAACAGAGAGCACCAACCGAAGGCGGACCCTAACTACTGTACACTATTACCGCACAAAGTACGTGCGGCAGTAAGAGCCTACCTGTACGTGCGCACGCAAATAAACAAACAACACGTACCTTGCATTTTCGTCCGCGTACATCTCCATCATATTTGGATTGATAGCTGGATCGACGACCACCCAAGCGCCGCCTCTCAACTCCGCATAGGGAGGAATGTAGACGAAGACAGGCTGTGTGTATTCGCGCAATCCGTCCACGATATACGCGCCGAACTTCACCACCTGATCAAACATATCTGCAACAACCACAACCACAGCCCTCTTGCACCATAAATGCTGTTTGAGTTGTGAGTGAGTGAGTCGGTGTGTGGGGCGCTTTAGACGTTCTCCGAGTGAGTTCGTTCCAAGGAGAAAACGTACACGTTTTTGCTCCGAATAAACACTGCGCGCTTCTTTTCAGTCGTTCACAAGGGGAGACAGAAACTCCGAGCAGCTTTTATCACTTTGCCGAGTTTCACGCGCCGCGTCGTAACTGTTCTGCGCAATTTTTTGTTTTTCTAATTAGCTCCGACTTTCGAGCTGAGGAGCTCGGAGCGAGTTTGGTGCGAACTCGGAGATTTTCCATGTTGAAGCAGAGTCAGGGCTTCGAATTCGTAGTTCACGTCTGAAGCGCACCAGTGAATCGAGAAAGAAAATTTCTCAGATGTGCCAGCCGGGGAATCGAACCCCGGACCATTCGCGTTCCGGGCGAGCGCCCTAACCATTCAACTACACGCCTGGATGACCTCAGTTACACAAAGAGACCTTTCATGCCGCCGGAGAATCCTCTCCAGTTGGCGAAGATGAAGAGGGGGAGCTGTTCGCGCTGGAAGTCCTGGATGGCCTGGGCGGTCTTGTAGGCGGAGTCGGGGAACCAGACCTGGCCGGCCTGCTGCAGCAGCTTCGCCTCCGAGTCCAGCGTCGCCGGATCCGCCGGCATCTCCACCTCCACCGTCCGCGTCTCCACCGCGATCACCGCCACCGGCACTCCCCCTACACAGACATCGGCATGGTATTTGGGGTGCGGGTGTGTAATTTTGGGGATCTCCATAGTAAGGTTGTGAGCTTTGGGGATATGTAGTTTGTGCAATATATGAGAGTGGGGTTATGTGAGGGGTTGGGTGGGGGTGTGCTGCACACACCAACTGACCCCAGGCCGACGTCCGCCTACACACACACTTCTTTCTATAGTACACGTACAGGGTACTGTGGGGTAAACTCGGGGACGGGGTACACCCGGACACCTAGTATATCTCAGCAGCCGTACGACCGATTGATACACGTGTTCTACCAAACGATTCCTTGAAATCTCCTCTTTCAAATGAGCTGTCATGTCGCACAGACGTGCAGTGTGCAGTGTACCGAGTCTGGCGCGTCCGACGACGACGGTTTTGGCCCAGGCGGCCATGATCTCATCCCAGGAGTCGCGATCGAAGAATCCACTCTCCCACTCGCTCCCATCTCGCGCATTCCTCCGTCCCTCCAGCATCCATCGAGGATCGTATGGATTCTTGGTAGGACAGAATTCCACCGCCCGCTCCACGCTATCGCTCGGTGGCTGCAACACGAACACGCAGTCAGTCCTTCTACGTACAGCTTCCGTTGTAGTGCTGTTACGCACTGCGTAGGAGGCCTACTATGGCAATGGCGTCAGAGCAGAGGCCAGTAGTGTACGGAAACTACATAGTTCTAGGGATGTAGGGCGAGTTTATCCATCCGTCCTTGGACCGGCACGTGGTCGTGTGCCTAAACGTTCACAGCTGTGACCGAGGGTAGCAGGTTCGATTCCCGTTCAGTCCTATTTCTCTCCCGTTTCTCGGGGCCTGGCTATCGCCATACAGAACGCGGCACGTCACAGTACATAATAGTGAAGTGAGGAGTGTTACGTACAAGGATGGGAATGGGTAGTCCTTTGGCCTTGGGCATGTAGGAGAGCCATTGGAGAATCTTGTAGACGCCGTCGAAGTCGTTGTGTACGGTGGCGTGCGAGACGCCGTTGTGATGCATGATCTGCACGCCGCCCAGCTGATTGTTGGACGTGTAGACTTCGCGACCCAGCAGCTTGTTCAGCGCCGGCGCCCCAGTCAGAATTATGTGCGAGTTCTCCACCTGGATGCACCGCTGACCTGCAAGCACATACACAGACAGCTACATATCGAACATACTCACACTGGTCCACTACACACGAGCTCCGAGCAAGATTGGTTGGACCGAGTTCGGTCGAAGTGACTTCGGGTTGGACCGAAACGAAAGTCGGTTGTTTCACGTGATAACACGTCTCCGAAATACTCATCTCGACTCGGCTACCTAGGTAGCGAGGTCCATGCGAACTCGGAGATGGTACATGTTGAAGCACAGTCAGCGCTCCGAACTCGGAGTTCACGTGTGCAGCGCCCCCACTAACACTTATAAGTAGTGCCTGCATCAAGGGCAGAGTAGAATTAACTGTTACGTACTGCGTACGTATGGCAATAGCGTCCGAGGCCAGTAGTAGTGTACGTAAACCAGTAAAAGGCATGTAAGGCGAGTTTAGCCAAAAGTCCGCCGACCGGTCCCTGGTGGGGTTGCCTAAGTCCGCAGCTGTGTCCGAGGGTAACGGGTTCGATTCCCGTTCGGTCCTATTTCTTTCCCCCCTTTTCGGGGCCCGGCTATCGTCATACGGAACGCGGCACGTCACATAACAGTGCAGAACTGAAGGCTATGCAGTGTACATATGTACCGAGTCTGATGAGATAGGCGCCGATGCCTACGGTGCGACAGGTGACGAGGGAGATGGTGACGATGTGGTTGTAGGCGTCCGACGTCTCCCCGGCGATCATCCCGCTGCCCTTCAGATTCTCCACGCCCAGACTCTCCTCTCGACCGATGATGCTGCTGATCCGATAGCGCTTCTCTCCCCCTTCCTCCACCAAGTCGCACAGCACCACCGCCCGCGTCTGATTCACCTATGAAACGCGCTAGAATTTTATGGTGGTTCTTTCATAGACAACTTTACATAAGTCTATACCGGCGTTTTGAAGCACGCAGTACGCTCGCCTCGCCGGACCGCAATTTGTCCATGGTTGGACCATTTTCTAACTGTGCAGATGTTCCATTAGAAACAGAAATGTGGAAATGACTAACGGAACATCTGCGCAGCTTAGAAAATGGTCCAGCCATTGACAAATTGCGGTCTAGTGAGGCGAGCGCACTTCAATACGCCGCAATAGACATCTATAAAGTTGTCTACGAAAGAACCAGCATACAAGCTATCCCACAGCGGAATGTGAGCACTGGCAGCTGAGAAATTATTGCAGAATTGTGCCGATTTTGGTAACCTATCCTAGGTATTTGTTTCCGTCTGACATAGATTACAGCAGCAAGATCAGAGAGGAGACGTGGTGTACGTATTCTGACGGTACCTTCTTGTAGTCTTCCGGAGTGAGATAGAGATACTTGAATCCTCTCTCCGGATGCTGTTCATCCTCCCAAGCGATCTGGAAACAGCGCTTGATCTCTTCCGCCAGTCCGATGCGAGCTCCACTGTTGGCCGCGATGTACACGCGGGGACACCGCAGACGCCTCGCGTACTCCGACGCCTCCTGCGAAAATTGCCTTTGCATTCGCCCCCTCTTCCAACAAGCGTACAGTAGCAGTAGGGTACTGTGGGGTAAACTAGGCCACCTATGCTCCAGTGAACTTGCTGTTTCAGCAAATGAAGAACCAACTAGCTCATTTGAAAGAGGAGAGTTCGAGGAATCGATTGATATACTACTTGTGTCAATCAGTCCATTGGCTGCTGAGATATGCACCCCTGAAAGTTAGGTGGCCGGGTTTACCCCATAGTACCCTACATACTTTTGGATTCAATTGTCCGCCTGGAACGCGAGAGGTTCAGGGTTCGATTCCCTGACGCATCTGGCAAGTTTTTCTTCTCGACTTAGTATGTGTACGTACTTTGAAGAGGCGATCTTCGGTGACGCCGAAGGAGCCGATGAGATGCGTCATGTCGTTGGCGATGAGTATGAGATCGCGTCCGTCGGGGAACTCGGGCGTGCGGAGGGTGAGGCGCCAGGCGACCATTCCGCACTCCGCGTTCTCGCCCGGCGGCCGACTCAGCTCCATCAGCTCCTGCTCCGCGTTCAGCACCAACTCCACACACTGCAGTAGCTCCACCACATTCGCCTACAAACACAACACAACCCACTATGTGGGTACTGTGGGGTAAACCCGGACACCTAAGCTTTTCTGAACTTGCCGCTTCAGCAACTGATGAACATGGTAGCTCATTTGAAAGAGGAGAGTTCAAGGAATCGAATGGTAGAATACTTGTATCAATCGATCGTATGGTTGCTGAGATATACTAGGTGTCCGGGTTTACCCCACAGTACCCTACTGCGGACACGCGACCGGCAGTCGTATCTTTTGGTAGAGCATACAGTAGGCGACATCAGACGGGCGAACCTTACTCGTACCGAGCATATCGATATTTCGTTGTGAAAATAGGAACCGATGAGTACAGTCCGAATTGAACTCCCACGTCCCACCTGCTAAGCGTCTGAGACGCCAGAGCACTTTTACTTGTGCCGAGCATCTTCTCGTACCTTTAACACGCGCGTTCACACGAGCTGTTACGTTATCGCACCAAGCAAGGTATGAGAAGGTGCGAGAATGGTGCAAGTTCGTCGGCTGCTACTGTACCATTCAGACGAGAAGGTGCTCGGTACCTATCATGCCTATGTTTCAACATGAAAGACCAATTGACTTGGTACGAGTAAAAATGGACCTGTATCGCCTAGTAAGTAACAGGTGTGGCTGCCGACAAGGACGCTTTCTCTCGAGGCAACGGAACGGGAATGGGGGCTGACCTCTTCGTGTTCCTGATGCGTCTGCGCGTAGTGTTGTCGCCATATTTTGGCGGCGGCTTGTCGGAACATCTCTGGGAAGTCGTAGACGTAGGTGGTGAGCATCTTCTGGGCGAGGAAGCGCTTCTGCTGCATCTGATCCTTGGCCTGGATCGGCGTGGAGATGCAGAAGCCGTCCAGCGGACCGCGCGCCCCTCCGCCCCACGTCTCGAACACCACGTGACCCGTCGCCTCGTCCACCACCTCCTGTGTACGTACAGTAATGTTACGTACTGCGTACGTATGGCAATAGCGCCCGAGGCCAATAGTGTACGTAAACTAGTTCTAGGTATGTAAGGCGAGTTTAGCCAAAAGTCCCCGGACCGGTCCCTGGTGGGGTGCCTAAGTCCACAGCTGTGACCGAGGGTAGCGGGTTCGATTCCCGTTCGGTCCTGTTTCTCTCCCCCCTTTTCGGGGTCCGGCTATCGCCATACGGAACGCGGCACGTCACAGTAACAAACACGTCTCCAGCCGGCGATACACAGACACACAGCGGTCCACGCACTGTGGAAAGTACGGCGCACGCGTACGTAGAGTAGCGAAAGGAGAGGTCGACCCATTTAGCAACTGTCTACGCACGCGCCACACTTTGTACAGGTAGGTAGGTCCAGCATTACGCAGAGGTCTACAAATGTACTGTGGTCCAGCAAATCGAAATCTTCCGGGTTCCCACACAAAGTGCATCCCTTCCCGATGTACTGTACGTATAGAAGAATGGGTGGACACACACCGCTCAAAAATATTATAAATTTTCTCCCATACTCAATTCAATCCCTATCCCCAAAATGTACGTGTACCTACGTTCATATGTCCTAACCCTATACCATCATCCCTTCCCTTCATTAGACTCCTCAATTTTTGTACATACATACCTTGGCTAACACGTAAGCAATAGTACATACAATAATACACGAGCATACGTATAGACCTACCTTGTAAAGATGAACATTGAGGTAGTAGCCGGATTCGTTTCCCACGAAGAGTCGCATGTTGACTTTGGCTCCGTTGGGCTGCGGAAGACGAATGGTGTACTTGAGCTCCGCTTGCAACACGCGAAGCTTCCACAGTCGCGCCCCGTACCGTATCACGATCTCATTCACCGTCTCCACCTGCGTAGAATACATGCACTCGAAACATCGCATCGCGCACGGACGATAGCAGCTTCACCGTGCCGCCTTCATTTCATACATACAGACTTTTCTTGCAAAACTTGCCTATGTTTATGCACATTTTATTTACTTTTTGGCCAACTAACCAACAAGTGGCGACTATTTGGCTAAAAAGTAAATAAAATGAGCATAAAAATGTACAAGTTTAGTCTGGCCAGAGAGAGTTTGCTATGGGACTCAAATCGTTCTGTGTAGTTTGCATGTACTTCAGCTGAATAGAAGTACTCGAAGCCCGGACAGAAATCCGCATTTGTGAATCTATTTTACGCAACGCGCCTTGAGTGCTATGGCGAACTCTTCCTGGCCAGACTACAGCTAGCTGGCTGCCTTCCTTACCACTCGCTGCGGATCGAGGGTGACGCAGGGTACGAAGTTGAGGAAGATGTGGTTGCAGTCGGTCTTGCTGGCGTCCGGCGACTGGTCCAGACTGTTCAGCGCCACTTCCAGCTCGTCCAGCGCCTCCAGCAGGACGCGCTCGCCCTCGTCCCGCATGTACTCGAAGCTGGCGCGATTCGACACCAGGTCCGAGTGACGCACGATCGCGCGCACGAAGAAGCGGTAGTCCGTCGCCTCCTGACCCGGCCCCACCTACACACATACGCACACGCGAAGATTTCCAAAGACGTGGAAGGCTTTTCTCGCGTAAACTGCCGCAAAACGTGACAACTTCATCAGGTGTTTGAAGTTACTGGGCGCTGGGCGGTGAACGGTAATATCTATTTTGCGCAGGCGTATGGGCGCTGAATGCTAACAGCTGAGGCTGAGGCTTAGGTATTGGATGCTGAGGGGTAGGCAGGTACCTTTGCCATACTATTACAATTACGGTATGTTATAGGTAATATTATGCGATCACGAGCAAATCTTTTCTGCCATTTTTATGGTGGATTTTGAGCCAGGAGCACATAAATTCTAAGAATTGAGCCAGCGGCTTACGGCAGAAATATGACCTACTCACCTTGGCTTTTCCCAGATAGAGATGCATGCGTCGATTGGCAGTGGGCTTGGCTTCGAGAATGAAATTGCGCATGCGATTGATCTCCAGCTGATAGGCCAGCGCCGGCTCCAAGTGACGATAAATGCGATCCTCTTCGTAGTGATTGCGAGCGCGAAAGGTGAAGTACTTGGGGAACTTCGCCTTCTCCAACGCCACAAACGTCACGCGACGAATACCCTACACAACACAACTCAGCTACAGTATACGACAACAGACAGGCCAATTTACTCGCAACGAGCAAATCTGAATTTCGCGTTGATACACAGGAGCCAACGGGTGCGGTCGGACTGCACTCCAGTCTGCTAAGCAGTCAACCCGTGTGAGTACTTTTACTCGTACCGAGCATCTTCTCAACATAAGGTACAGTAGCAGCGACCTACACTACACACGCACCTTGCTTGGTACGAGAAAGTAACAGCTCGTGTGAACGCGCGTGTGCAAGTGACGAGAAGATGCTCGGTGCGAGTAAAGTTACTCATGCGGACAGACTGCTTAGCAGGTACGAGTTCAAGTCGGACCGTACTCATCGACCCTTATTCGGTTTGTCTGATGTCGCCTACAGTGTACAGTGCACTGTACACACCTCTCGAAGGCAGCCTGAACCAGGAGAGGCGGCTGGGGTTGCTGCTGTCGTTGCAACTGCGCCAAACTCCGCACGAGCTCCACGCTGTTTCGAATGAGCTGAGAGTGAGGTAGGAGGCCAAGTTGGACCATACTCATGGCTCTTACGTTTCAACACGCAATTATCAATATGCTCGGTACGAGTAAATTGTCCTGTCTGATTTCGTCTAGTTTTTACTGAACGAGAGAGAGAGACATACCTTTTCGAAGAGGGTGGCCTTGTGGCGCAGACAGTATTCCTGACAGCGCGCGCTCAGTTCCTCGTCCATGCGCATGCGGCGGGCGTCGGAGCCGAGTCGCTCTTTCTCCTCGACGACGGCGGAGGCGGGAACGCGAAAGGCGACGGTGACGACGTTGATGAGCTCCGTGGCTTGCTGCTCCGCACCCGCCCCCTCCGAGAAGGAGGAGCGCATATCGTCGCCCGAACAGGAGCCGCCCGCCGACTGCTGGCTGTCCGGGTGCACGCACAGCGAGAACTGACTCAGCAGTGCCGTCTCGTGACGCAGAAACGCATCCCACGACGCGAAGGCCGCCATGATGCCCAGGCGCTGACAGCTCCGAGCGTCCGGCAAATCTATATATAAAGTAGGGTACTGTGGGGTAAACCCGGACACCTAGTATATCTCAGCAACTATAGGACCGACCGAGACAAGTTATTCTACCAATCGATTGCTTGAGCTACCACATCATTTGCTGAAGCGGCAAGTTCAGAAAAGCTTAGGTGTCCGGGTTTACCCCACAGTACCCTACACGACACACCTCCCTCGTCGCCCTTACGCTGCTTTCACAGACTACCACACAGAACGTGTATATAATTCATGCTCTACGCATATTAGGTGCTGACCACACGTCTTCTCGAGCCTTCTCCTTTACTACTATGGAGCGTATATACTCATAGACCCAGCAAGCAACAGAGCATAAGTAATATCGCATGGATCACCGTAAAGTGGTCCACGTTTTCATACAATGCAAAGTGGACTTGACTGTGTAAGGACCCCTATACTCGTGGCATTCATTTTCTAGAAGTTCTTGCCCGTTTGTATGAAAACGTGAAACTCTTTATGGTGGTCCATGCGATATTACTAATGCTCTGTTATTTGCTGGGCCTGTGGGTCTGTATGTATTGGGTGATGTATATACAGTACACTCACACTACAGGGTGTATGCATGCATTACCAAGTCCGACGAGGTCGTCGTCCGTGCTTTTGATGCGCGTCATGCGATGATGCTGGTGCGTGCTGCTGCTGCTCTTCTTGTCCAGCAGACTGGAGCTGACGCGATTCGGGTGGCTGGTGGGCAGGGTGAACTGGTACTCCACCACCCCCACCTCCTTCTCAGGCTCCCCCTCCCCCTCCCAACTCCACTTCAGAGCGCCGTGCCGCAAACAGTTCACCTGATACGCCGTGTATGCGCGACGCACGTACACCTAATGTACACGCACACAGCTACTACACATCCCTCAGTTTGCAGGCACACCGAGAGAACTATGTAGGCATCTGTCATGTACCTACTTCGGCAGAAGTAAGCTCTGCCCTCATTACACGTTCACCAGACGTCCGTACGTCCATACGGAAAGATACGTCGGACGATCTAGAAGTACATGGTTCATGTACTCCTAGATACGTCGGACGTACGTCCATATGGACGTCTGGTGAATGCCGCATCAGCTACAGTTACAATCGATCCAACTCAAGGTAAGAAAGACGGGCGAAAGAGACACGTACTTCTAGAGCGGCGAGTCGGACGAGTGAGTTGGGATGGTAGAAGAAGTCGTGGAGGACGTCGAAGATGGTGGTTTCCGACTTGATCAGCTTCTGCAGCTCCTCCGGACAGCACTGATGTCCGAACCTATCCACTGCCGACAGAAATATCGACTCCACCTACACACAAAGCAC
>JASAMW010003447.1:0-12295 GCA_030247985.1 Epsilonema sp. ZAB3_2
TCGGGCCGTGCGAAAAGATGGAGAAGAAGCTCAGCGACGCCCTGATGCAACTGGAAGACGAGCGTGAACGCGTGAATGAATACAAGGAAGCGGTAGGACTTTTCCACGCCTTTAAAAAAAGTATTAAAATACAGTGTGACTTCCGCATTGGCGTACTTATCCTTGCCACAAGCTGCCTGAGCCGCTGAGCGGGCGTACAGTATTTGTTGTTGTAGTAGGCGGAGAAGGCGAATAACAAGATGAAGGGCCTGAAGGATCAGGTGGAAGAAGCTGAGGAAGAGCTGTCCAGAGCCAACGCCAAAGCGAGAAGGGCGCAGAGGGAGAAGGACGACTTGCAGGAAGCCAACGACACGCTCACTCGCGACAATCAGGCCCTGCGTCAGAAAGCCAGGTAGTGGGTTCGATTCCCGTTCGGTCCTATTTCTCTCCTCCCTTTTTGGGGGTCCGGCTATCGCCATACGGAACGCGGCATGTCAAAATAATGATGTACTTGTGATGTTTAGACAAGCGACACAGTTGACGGCGACGAGGCGGGCGGCGGCGACCAGTGGCGGCCGCACGGGCTCCAACGAGAGTACCAGTATGCTAGACATGACCGACGGTTCCACCGGATCCAAAGACGGATCACACTAGTTGACGAAGGTATGCATGGAGCATGATGATTACCTTGCCTTGCCTTGATACCTTGATGATTATATTGATGCCGTGATCATGCGGATTTTGCGTTTAACTGTAGCTGCACATCCTCCGACCTCCGGAAGTGATGGCAAGGCCATGAAGTGTGGAGAGAATACTACTGTGCGACAACTTCGTAGGTGTTTTTTGCTGTTTTGTATGAGGTGGGCTGACGCGTGCTTATCTGTAGTACGTAGTTGTTTTTGCTAATGTTACAACTGGCGTTCAAAAATTGAGCGCTTCCTTCGCGTGTACAAATTCCAACACGTGTCTTTTTGGGCTTATGTACGTTGGCAGTTACTATTTCACTATCCTGTACAAATTTCATACTGTAATACTGCGGTACCGGGTTTCCGTTTGGACTGGGTTACTAGCCAATTACGTACAGTACACGTACGTATCCTTTTGACGGTGGCATGTGGTCAGTGTACAACACAGTTTGCGTGTGAGACCAGACGGAAATAAAGTTTTGTTCCTTGAATCTTCTGTGGCTTATTGATCTGCGATTGCGAGGACGATGCCGAAGTGTATGTCCTGCCCTCAGGGGTTTCACTTTCCTCCCTTTACAACGCGTAGCAATGCGCTTGGGCTTGATTCATGTGTCTCTCTTGTTCTGTTCAGTTCAGTGTTGCTGTTTCTTCTTCTACGTATGTTTCCTACGTGCCTTCCGCTGTAAATCTGTTGTACGTCAATAGTCTATGCGGTCAATACGGAGCGTGTACTAGCACAGTGAGAGGTACAAGAGGGGAGATTTGAGAAATTGAGCTTTGCTTGCAGTCAGATGGTGTTGTGCGCTATAAATAGGGGCATAATCCCGTTCTGCGTTGCGTGTTCGACTCACGCACTGGCTGCCCAATTTTTCAGATTTCTTATCTTGTCCTCAAATCTCTTAATAGAAACCACGCGTCCCTAGATCCAGGCTCTTCAGGCCGAGATCAGCAGTCTCAAAGATCAACTAATCCAGTACATACGCATAATATCAGGAGTATGGATTGAATTTGTAGGTGGTTTGTTCACGTTATGCGTCAGTTATATGGGCTACAAAATCTTTTATTTCTGTACCTGTCCACTTTGCCATTAAGAGAAACATTATTCGGGAAAAATGTTCGTTCACCATACGTCCGTACAGCCGTACGCCCTACTTTGCCCTACTAATAGATGCCTCGAACGTAAAGGACGTTATGGTGAATGTTTCTTTCATTGGTTATGGTCAATGGTGAACGCACTTTCGATTGATCTACATTACATACATACATTATTGCCTCCTGTATCCATAAATCAGTTGTCTATCTAGGCCTACATGTCAAGATTGTATTTCTATGCTTGTATTCTATGCTTGTATGCTTGTATTCTATGCTTGTATGCTTTCTATGCTTGTATTTCTATGCTTGAAATTTATTGGTATTGCATTTATGGAACGAAGAGTAAAGTAAAATTAACGCACGAAAATGATTGGCTGTAAAAATTTGAGCAGATTTGGGGAAAAATTTATGGTCCCCCTGAAGATGCATCTTTTGCAAATTTTGGCATATGTAATAATGCGCATTTGACGCTTTTTGTGTTTCATTATGATGCAAAATTTTTTCACAATTTTCGTCTTTCAGTTTCAGCGGTCTCGTATCAGCTCAGTCAAAATAAATTGGAATCGATACAACAAGGCTGAAAATGATTGGCAGAAAACGTTGGGAATAAAGCCGAACATTGGACGGTTCGCCAAGTTTCGTGTGCGATTGGTCAGTTGCGGTACAAAGATGTTCAACAAACTTCGACAATTTGATGCGCATACAAAACCACTGGAAGATTTTCGAGTGAAAACGTCTAGAGCTTTCGTCTAGAGCTTTCTCGTCTTCATTGGATGGACTATCGGTTGAATCCGAAATTCCAATCGCCTCCGTCTCCCACAGCTGCGCTACGCCTGCAGTCAACTCTGTCTCCTCGTCTACACCCATGTACAGTGCATGGCAGAGTCCGGCCTCCGTCGATCCAGCAGCACCACCGTCGTCTGTGCCTACTTGGCAACCAAATAACCCGGACGGTACGTACCGAGCAACAAGAACAGCTCATGTCACTTTCTGTATTGCGATGGAAGGTACGATGTATGCTGTGACTGTTACGTACAATGCATAGTAGATAGTAGTACATACATAGTACTGTATGTATGTACGTACAGTACATGTACGTATGTATGTATGTACAGTACAGTATAGGGTGTTTCATAATAAACTCTGCGGATGTTTGTGCCTCTCATGCCTCAACGGAGTGTTCCATTTCGGTACGCTCTTTTACATTTGGTAGCTGAGGCTTCTACAATTACGCAGGCAAAATTTCAGCCCTGTACTTTTTCTAACATGGTATGAAAGCTCAAACGTTCGGACCCAAAAATTTACGTTTTTTCACTATGGGGGATAAACCCGGGCTAAGGTCAAAAAAAAAAAAAAAACAAAAAAACAAAAAAAAAAAAAAAAAAAAACCAAAAAAAAAAAACAAAAAAAAAATTAAAAATAATAAAAAATAATTAAAAAATAAAAAAGATTTACAAAAAAAAATAAAAAGAACAAAAAAAAAAAAAAAACAAACAAAAAAAAAAAAAAAAAAAAAAAAAAAAAAAAAAAAAAAACAGAAAAAAAAAAAAAAAAAAAAAAAAAAAAAAAAAATAAATAAAAAAAAAAAAAAAAAACAAAAAAAAAAAAAAAAAAAAAAAAAAAAAAAAAAAAAAAAAAAAAAAAAAAAAAAAAAAAAAAAAAAAAAAAAAAAAAAAAAAAAAAGAAGTTAGCACTCCACGGATGATTTTTTCCATTTTGCTCACAATGGCGTACAGATTTGGTTCTGTCGTCTTGCATGGGGTATTGAACATGTTTTGAAAACGTATTAGCTTTTGGATGGTGGAATATGCTCTTTATTGTGATACAATATTAGGCAAATCCCCGATTTCTGAGGTCAGCCTTTCTGACCTGTTTTGAGCTGCTTCCTGTTGGCCTAAAAAAGTTGAAATTTTGTATGCATAAACTTCGAAGTGTTTGCTATTTATTGCAAAAGACCGCATTTGAAAATGGCACCCCGTTGTGGAGATAGAGACACAAACATCCGGAGAGTATATTATGAAACACCCTGTACATCTATGTATGTGCATATGTATAGAGCTCTCACGGGTAGGCATTTCGCATTGATCCGGGTCCGGGTTTTGAAACCATGTACCCGCGGGTACCGGGTCCGGGTCGGGTAGTAGGAATATTTGCTGTTATGTACATGTTTAGTGTACACGTGCAGCAAACTGTGGTACATACAGTACGAACTGTACGTTACGTACATACATATGCAATAGACTGTATATAACAATGTTCGTTTGAAAGAATACATATCCTCCAGGTGGGAAATTTGGAAAAGTATAGCTCAACTATCCTCTATTCTTGAGAAAATTTCAGAAAATGCTTAAACTACATCGAGCAGAAAGCCAAAATTGTGCGAAATTATACACCTTAGACCCGACCCGGATTTTCGCCTATTTTTCCGGGTCCGGGTCCGGGTAGCAAAAAATGCCGGGTTTTCCCGGTTCCGGGTCCGGGTACCCGTGAGAGCTCTACGTACGTACGTCGTGCAGTACATACATTGCTTTGCTGGTTGTATGATTGCAGAGAGGAAGAGGCGTAGAATGGCGAAAGGTCCTTGTAAAGCGGGAATACGCTGCACTGCGGAGATGCATGAGGAGATTCGAGCAGATGAGTCGGTTCGTATGCAGGCTTTCTACGAACATCATGGACATCAGATCGATCTGCAGCACATCCGCGTTCCGTCTCTTCTCAAGGATCGGATTGCTGGGCGTTTGATTGATGGAGAAAACGAAGGAGTTGGTTTCGCACTTGGAGAAGCTGGCGTGTACTGAACAGATGGCGCCAGCTGACGATATACAAACAGTACAAAAGTATGTTATGTACATACGTACTGTACACCCTGTTCAATACTGAAACGTCACGTCACTCGCCTAACTCGGAGACGTGTGAACAACTGAACCGAGTTTGGCTACGAATTCGGAGGCTCCTCGGGGCCAGTGCGTGAATCGAACACGCAGCGCAGAACGGGATTACGCCCCTCTTAGCGCACGTCCCATCTGACCGCACAGCTCAATTTCTCAAATCTCTCCCCTTATACTCCTCGCTGGGCTAGTACGCGCTCCGTATAAGGGGAGAGATTTGAGAAATTGAGCTGTGCGGTCAGATGGGACGTGCGCTAAGAGGGGCGTACTCCCGTTCTGCGCAGCGTGTTCGACTCACGCACTGGCCGCCCAATTTTTCAAATTTCTTCTCTTGTGCTCAAATCTCTTAATAGAGTACCCGCCGCGCTAAGGACTGTTCCATCTTGTCCTGCGTAATCATAACCACCACCTGGGCCGGGACGTTACCACCATCAAACGTCGGGTTGCATTATGAGTCTGCCATCCAGTGACAAGTCTCTGTCACGGGCAGACAACAGTACCGCAAGTCTGTGCGGTCAATACGGAGCGCGTACTAGCGCAGCGAGGAGTATAAGGGGAGAGATTTGAGAAATTGAGCTGTGCGGTCAGATGGGACGTGCGCTAAGAGGGGCGTAATCCCGTTCTGCGCTGCGTGTTCGACTCACGCACTGGCCGCCCAATTTTTCAAATTTCTTCTCTTGTGCTCAAATCTCTTAATAGAGTCGCTCGGAGCAAATTCGGAGGCTTTAGTGAACGCAGGAATTTATCGACAAATAACGTTCTGCTTGATTTCTTTCGATTTCAGAAAGGCGCGAGAGACGGCGACGTTGTTCTGGTGCGGGATGTTTTCGTGTATGATGCGTTGAAAAAGTTGCCGCCTACGGTATCATCATTGCGGACATCAAACGGGTTTGTTGCGTAGTATCTCCGTGCTCGTGCGTTTTATTCACGAGTTGGGCAAAGCGCTAGTACTGGGTCGCTAAGTGACCCCCTCTGTGACTGTGACTTACTTTCAGTGCAGCATTTGATCGGCGTCGGCGGCGCGGTCGACGTCGTTTATTCTCCGCTCGCTTTCTTTTTCTTCCCAGCTGCCTAAACGACGTCGACCGCGGCGCCGATAAAATGTTGCACTGACAGTCACGGTTATTCAGAGGGGTCACCTCGCGACGCAGTGACGTTCCAGCGCTTAGTGCAACTCGTGACGTGAATGTGCAGTGAATCATTCCCTTGCTTTCTTGATTTGATGGTCTGCTCAGGTTGCGGGTGTGGTGGACAAGAATAAGCTGAAGCTGACAGAGGACTGACTGACTGCCAGTCTCACACTGAAACTTGTCTATCGTTCCTATGGCAGTGCAGTAAGCACCCCGGATGTCGTATACGTCGCTCCAGTTCTGCAGAAGTAAAGACACGTGACCCTTTACACCATTACGTAGACGCTATTCTCAATTCGTACGTATGCGACTTTAGTTACACATGTACATTTATTATGTGTACGTAATACTGATGCATAGGCATTGCAGCAGCTGTGTAATATGCTTTAGCTTGATGTGCCTGATTTTGGCGTTTCTTTGTAGCCTGCTAAAATCTTGGTCATTTTCACTGCCCGTGCTCCGTATGAAAGGGCTGTTCACCGATTACGCATTGGCTGTGCAGACGGATATCGAACGGGTGGTAAACAAACACATTGGGCCCCTGTAATTTTGTGACGTGCCGCGACGATGGCAATAGCCGGGCCCTGAAAACAGGGGAGAGAAATCGGACCAAGAGGGAATCGAACCCGCTACCCTCGAGCACAGCTGGCACACAACTGAACCATGTGCCGGTCTTACATGTCTAGACCGGGCCTCGGACACTACGTACACTGGCCACGCAGACGTATCTTACAATCTTAATGACATAGTCGGTACCTTATTTCAAAACCTCTCCAAATGGGCTGGCCCGTTTGCCGATTGCTTTTCCAATGGATGTGCTGTTTTACGGTTTATTTCAGCCAGAGTTTCCAGCCTATGGGTCGCAGATTCAGTGAACATTTGATGAAAAATGGGAAGTGAAGAAATTATTACTGTGATGTATGTAGGTACACATATGATGTGAAAGAAACATGTACGCTGACAATGTGCTAATCTAGCGGTTGCTATTGCTCCGGCTGCAAACAAACCAGTTGTCTGCGGATTCTATGTGTAGGTAGGTAGCACATAGCACATATTAAATAGCACATGCACATGCTACATATTTGTAAGTACATAGAAAAGATGCGCAACCATATTGCTCATTTGATTCCTGCCACAATGCGTTATAAAGTACGGTACAAATACCGTACAAGTACCAACGCATGCTGCTGCTGCTGCTTTACCAGTGCATGCTGCTGACCATGGCTTCAGCTACCCAACAGTGCAAAACATAAAAACAAAACAAACGGTGCAAAACTAGACTCTACAGACAGTTATAGACTTTCTCCATGAGAATGGTGCCGCATATATCACCATCTCCTCTTCATGTTCCACTACATTACTATGTTCCACCACTACAACTACCACCACTGTAACACTATCCAAGAAATACTGTACGTTTGTACCCAGCGACCCTGGATCGATCTCTCCAGCTGTGTCATGACAGCCAGATTGGATGACCAATTGCCCTGCTTCTGCCGTCGGTTCGCTTCCAGGAATTGCTGTTCAACAATCACTTCCTCCAGTTGAGCAGAAGTCCACTGAAGCAAATCAAGTACTACCACGAGCAAATCAAACCACGAGCAAACCACGAGCACTGTGTGGCAATGTCCCAAACCAATGCAAACTAAGCAGCTAGGTGCCTGACTGATACATATCGATGGTGCCTGAACACAAATTTTACCACATAATACTGTAAGTATGCAGTTTTTATGGGGAATCCGATAGGCATATTATCTCGACTCAAAAAATACCCACCCTAAAAAAATCACCCGATTTTTTGGGGAATCCGATAGGCATATTATCTCGACTCAAAAAATACCTACCCTAAAAAATCACCCCAAAATATCCACGTACTATGCAACCGTTACACAAATCGTTTCTTTTGCAACACAAAAGCAGTTCTTTTGGCGGAGTACTGTACTGTTTCGTGCATTTCCACCCTCGATTATAGCCAACTATGCACACTTTGCTTGCTATGCGTACTTTGTTGTGCAACCCGCAAAACGTAGCACCGAATTGATTGCAAGTAATCTCGGCGATCGATCGGCATCCAATGTGAATGGAGCTAATGTTTCCGGTGCTTTGTCATGCATTTCCTGTTCTCTAAATTTGGCGAAATAAAGAAAAAAATTGTCATTCTACTCATTGTGACGGTCGTAGGCGGTCGTTTTATCTTTCTTCTCGTTTTATCTTTCTTCTGGCGTTCGTTTGATCTTCTTCTTGTTTTCGTTCTCCAAAGTTGAGGCCGTGTTTGACCTTCCTGTCCAGCAGAGGGCATCTTGCATGGCCATTCATTAAAAGTACAAGTCCAAACTCCAAATTATCAAAACCGACATTTTCGTATAGTTTTCTTTTTCGCGAACTTTTTGTATGCGTTGCTTTTGTATGTTTTATGCATGTTCATAAATTTTTGCAGTTCTCAATTTTCTACCTTTTATTATTTTCTACCGTATTTTTGGGTGTATAGCCCCATACAAAAAACGAGAGGTCTGATGGGAGGTCTGGGGATATACACCCAAAAATACGGTATTGATAATGTAAATGTACTGTACTCCGTTCTTCATTATGCTCTTCCATAAATTTTCGCGTTATTTTCAATTTCCTGCGAAATCGCCATGCGAAATGCCCTCGGTATCAAATTTTCTCAGCCGAAAGCCCGTGATTCAACAAACCAACCCAACCGAACCAACTCAATCGAAATATGGCATCCGGTCGGCGAAAGGCGGAGGGACCGGCGGAGCGGCCTGCGATCACTGAAAAGGCCATCGAGAATGCAGACAAATACACCGATGGCTGCAGATACGAAAACGTTCCCCGCGTGTTCGCCTATACCACCTCCTAACAGAAACCATGCCCGAAGAAGCCATAGCTACGCTCAAATTCACCGCACGCCTTCCCAAGGTACTGTAATGTACATTACCCTGATACCCCTCATTTTTATTTTTTTATTTTTATTTTTATTTTTTCCATTTTCATTTTTATTTTGAATTGAAGACACACGACGTAGTACATACGCAAAATTTTATCCCCTTACCTCAGACCTTTACCTCAGACCTTAGACCTTTACCCTCAGTATTGGATAGCCCTCTAGACAATGGCATTTCTTCCCGGCAGTGACACCATCCTTTTTAGGGGACCACAACAAACATCATTGAGAAATTAATCGGCCAGCAAAGAACAACGCCGGCGAAAGACGTCCTGCGATCGATCCTGTACGCCACCCACAAGCACTACCGACATAGATTCGATCCAATGCAAGCGTCCCTGAAGAGGTGGTACTTTTGCGATATGGTGAAGTACATGAACGGAAAGCTTCCCGAAATCAAGCAGAGAGTGGAAATGGCAAAGGTGGCCGGTGGTTCGTCGGTGTTGCTGGACGAGTCGTTGGTGGCGGATTCTGATGATGACTCCTTGCTGATCTTGGACGGGAGCGAGGAGATCAATGGAGAAGTGGCGGCAGCCCCAACGGCGGACAAAGTGCGTGTACAGGCAGATTGGCGAGCATTGAGCGTGCACAGTAGGTATTCTGTTTTTATCCATCAACGCTTTGTGAACAGGTTGTGGACTCCACCCTTCGAGTTCCGATGCGCGAGATTGAGGAGAACTTCGACAAACAGAAGGCGGCGGTTCGAGCAAGAGACGCCGTCATACTTTCTTTGCGCAATGAGTTGGAGGAATCTCAGGAAACCATACGCTCCTACCAAGTGCAGCTGGACAAGCTCACCTCGACCAATGACGACTTTGTAAGCAGCAGCAGGGAGCCCTGGGCGAGAATCCAACTCGCTGAGTCAGAGAGAGAGAATTCGCTATGGGACTCGAGTCGACCTGCGTAATTTCTGCAAAATAAGAGTACCCGAAGCACGGACAGAAATTCGCATTTGTGAATCTATTTTATGCAACACGACTTGAATTCCACAGCGAAACTTAAGATAGATAAGATAGCCACTTAAGATAGACTAGCTGGCCGACAGGAGAGCAGACTATGACAAGGGTGGATGCGTGTGCTGCAGATCGCTCATTTCAATAAGTTGAGAAATGAGAAGCGCTTGCTGGAGGAGCAGCTACAAGATCGGAATGTCAGTCTGCAGGCGGAAAGGGTGGAGCGTCAACAGGAAAAAACTACTGTACAAGGAGAAATTTTTGTTTGTACTGTTTGTACTTGTACACCGTGCTTTTACCGTGTTTGTGTATTTGTAGCTGGAGGGTCAGCTGCGTAACACCATTGAACGCAAAGAGTACTACAAAGCAGAACTGAGGAAACTCGACGTAAGCACAGTTCATGCTCACTGGTTGAAAGCTTGCTCTAACTAACTGATAGACTGAGTCTGCAATTGCCAATGTGCCAAAATTGTCCGCAAATAAATGACTCCGTGTTGCTGCTGCAGGAGCGGATGAAGGTGATTTTACGTGTCGCAGCCTCGCCTACCCCGGCCAATGGTACCAGTGTCTGAAGTCCTCCTCCTCCTCCTGCTCCATCTGCATTATTCTCCTTTCTCGTCTTATTCTTTTTGCAGAAACTTTTGCTATACCTCGAAACTTTACCTGTTTACCTGTACCTCGAAACTTTTGCTGTACCTGTTTTGCTGAAACTCGATATGCCACTATACAGATAGTGGCACCAGAAACGCACCGGTACTTGATTTTTACGTATGTATGACGTTTTATGTATGTAACGTTTTTTATGTGTGTGAGTTATTTGTGAGTAACTCGAATAAAGATTTTGTTCACTGTGAATTTTGCTTTTGTGATCGAAATGGCTTTTAAAATTGCGCTCTGCATAATTGCTTTTGTTTACTGTACTGTTTTGTACCTAAAGTCGTCCCAGCCGCGTTCTGCCGTGTGTTATAAATATCTCCGGATCCAGCCATCGTAGAGCAAAGCGGTTAAAAATCTCTCGATAACTTTTAGCGGGATTGAAAATAAAAAAAGCCGCATGCGTCTACGAGCCCTCTGTGTCGAGAAATCGCCAAATTCCTTAAGTACGAAAAATGTACTAAAAAGGTACACTTTTTCCGATTATTCCACATAAATGAACAATGCCGCCAAAACTTTTTCATCAAAGTAGCCTATCCTATGTAAAATTTGGCGTAGAGTTCAAAAATAGTATCGGTGTTTCTGTTGAATATTGTTCGTGTTTCAGCAGGAATTTATTGTGCGTGCAAAAGGCAAACCAACCGAATGCAATGAATCAGTTTATGTAGCATTACAAACGTGAACAGAAATCGCGAGCTCTCGCTCTCCTTCGCTGAGCTTTTTCATAAGCTAGCTAGTCCTATAAAAAACTGTAGCATGCAGGCATACCAAAACATATTTCATCATGCACACACCAAATACCAAGCTACATATGAATCATTCATATCGTAACATTCTCCCACTTATTTGGTCCGTTGTGCCATGATATTCATGCCCAGTGCTCGCTCTAGCCCACTTCCAGATCCCAGGCTCCCAGGTGTCATTCTGCATGGGTGAGACACATTCCACAGCTTCTTCCTAGCTGCTGTTTTATCGTTTTATCGTTTTATCTTTCTTCTCACGTTCGTTTGATCTTCTTGTTGTTTTCTTTCTCCAAAGTTGAGGCCGTGTTTTATCTTCCTGTCCTGAGCCAGAGGGCATCTTGTATGGCCACTCACTCATTCACTAAAAGTACAAGTCCAAACTCCAAATTATCAAAATGTTTCGTATAGTTTTCTTTTTGTATGCGTATCTTTTTGTACCAAATGCATGTCCATAAATTTTTGCAGTTTTCAATATTTCCTACCTTATTATGAGAAGGTCCACGAAAGAGCGGGGCAAAGGCTGAAACCGGCTGATCTCCGATTTCGGCGAAACCTAGCTCATTCGAAAGCGCGTCAAAAGTTATGTAAAACGCGAGAATTCCGACACTTCTACGCTCAACCGTTAGCGAGATATGGCCGCTCAAAGAATCGCCAACTTGAGTGACACTCTGGTCCAACTTAATTTTGGACCTTTCGCGCATAAACGGCCATATCTCGGCAACCAATAAGGGTATTCGCATGCGCTTTTTTTTGTTCAACTCCCCATTAATCGCAGAATTATATACTTTTCGAACGAAATTTTTAACCCCTACCGTAATCGAGATATTAAGACAAACGTGGTGGCGATTTTTTGAAAATTGGCAACTTTAGGGCCTAAATTTGAGCAAACATTGCCAAGCTCGGCAACGGTGTACAGAGACGGCACCTGACTCATTAAATAGCACAACTCTTGCTCTTTCGAATGGTATATGCCTCGACCATTCCGGTGAAGAAAAATTTTGAATTACAGGCTGTTATTTGCGAGCGTGCGATTATACGGTCAAATACTGCGGATTTCCGTATTACCTTCAAGTTCTGCTGGGGACAGGGGTGCCAAATGATCGAATTCGCGTTGTTATTTTGTTTATTTTGTACCTACGGAATGGACTGGAATGCTATTGCTGACAGTAAAATATTCGTCAGTCGTTTTCGTCAGTATCTAGTTTTCGTCAGTGTCTCTGGTT
>JASAMW010003448.1:0-18287 GCA_030247985.1 Epsilonema sp. ZAB3_2
TGTCCAAATCTAAGTCACTACGGAAGTGGTATATATTAATTTCTTGTAATTACAACGCTTTTTATAGTGTTCCTGGGAGTTTGAGGAATTCACTGAGCTGTCACTACAGAGTAGATGAAATGAGCAAGCGAAATGCTACCTACATTCAAGCATTAACTACAGTAACGTACCCAATAACACCTCCACAGTAACTGTCTTTCATCCATCTTTTCTTCGATTCAATAATCAGCTTTTCCGTACTCTGCTTAATCTTTCTTTTTCTTCTGGAGTTCCACTTCAATATCCACAGCAGCACAGGATAATGCGGATGATGGCAGTAGTTGCACTAACTACTAAGTTAATGAGTGGAAGATTATCAGTCCTGGAAACGAATGAGAGCAGCTGGTTCTTTTCAAAAGGGCACAACTAAGAGGAAATTTATGGGTGTAAGCTTTGAGAAGGAATGATTACGTATAGCTTACACTCCACTGATCCATGACTTCCTTGGTTTCGTTTCCGTCGTTCCAGTGTCATCCTTTTGTAGAAGGTCAATACTACAATTGGAATATCTCCATATACTTATCTAATTTATTTGTAAACTGACGACTGATAATCAATCAAAAGACATGCTTACGTTACAACAGTAGAGTCCATATTTTCAAACTTCTTTGATTGAACAGACGAATCTCAGAACTCCGAAAAGAGCAGGAATGAGTGTTGCTGTTTGAGAGCAGTTATGATGCATAGGTGTCAGTTTTCTGTAGGAATCCGTTCGTTTGCCAAGAAAAGGAAATGGCGTCATGTTTTTTATTCATGCAAATGGGTTTTTACACACGGCCATTTAGGGATGTTCGGCCCATTTGCTGTTAACTGTCCCTCCATCCACATTACGAGAAACACATTCCAGAGGGGGTTACCATTAATTACCAAATTAATAAATTCTACACTTGTAGTGATTCTCATTCGGGAAGCAACAACGCAGGCAGTAGTGGACGGACCCACAGAGGCACATGAGGAAGTTGAGGCAGATGCGCAAGACACTTTTTCGGAACAATTCCTGGAGGAGTCGACAGGGAAGAGGAAGGAAGGGGGTGTGCCCGATATGGAGAAAACTCCTCAGGGTTGGGTTCGGCGTCCGGGTGCTCCAGTTCCGCTCGTTCCGAAAAAGGATCTAATCCGGGGTGAAGATTTCGAGGGTTTTGAACTCACGGACTCCCCAAACTCGGAACTACTCCGGCAAGACTCGGATGCAGCGGTCGAAGGAGCAGAGGTGGAAATCAAGCGTCGTGGCGAGCGTCCGCAGCGAAGTAGTCGCGCTCGCCGCCGGTTGTATCTGGGTGACAGCAGCATCAGCAACTCATCCGCAGCGAGCCTGGTGGAGGATTTGGATGACGAGTTGTGGGCAGATTTCATCCGGTGCTTGCACGAAGATGTCGCCATGGTCGATCATTCATCATCAGAAGACGAAGAGGAAGACGACATTGTTCAGTCCCTACCGAGTAGTCCGCAAAGTCCAGTTCCGAACCAATCGGAATCTCCCTACTCATCCGGAGAGGAATACGGAATGACAGAGAAGCAGAGGGAGCGGCTCTGTCAGCTGAAGAAGGCTCGTATCCAGGAGCTACCGAAAAACATCCAGGCACAGCTGAAATGTGCAGCCATAACAGGAGCGAAGGGGGAAGAAGCCGGAAAGCAAATGATGTACGGTGGCAAGGGGATCGGCAAGGGTGGAAAGAAGCGTGGTCACAGCTCATTTGCTGGGAGTAAGTCCGGTGCTCGGGCTCTCGGGGCGAATGGCGGGGGAGATGACAGCGACAGCCCAAAAGACCCTTACTCTCGAAAGAAGCAACCTGAAGAGGCGATAGACCTGAGTCGGAATAAGTCTGGAGATAGTGAGAATTTGGAGGAGAACGAGTTTGGAGAAGAAAGAACGTCGAGTGAGCCTCAACGGGGTAGTGCCTCTTCCAAAAGGTTCAAGCAACGAACACCAGTTCGTCGGGAGGGTCCGGAATACAGCCGACGTTCCATTATAAGCAGGGAAGAGCGCAATCAGAGCTTCAACGACCACTGTCGACCGGCGTACAGACGTACGAGTGTGAACAAGCGTCGCAAGTTCAGGGATGCGAAACGTTCTCGCGTCGTTGTGAATCATGCCGTCAACAGTCGCATCCCGTTCTTAGTTCCGAAATATCCGCGCGTGAAGCCGAACAAGAAGGCTAGAAGCTCCATCGCCCTGGTGTGCTCGAAGACGAAATATCAGCAATTGTGCGGGCAGCCCATCGACAAGCCATTCAAGACAGCTCATTTATACGCGATCGTCGCTTACAGCGAAGACAAACAGAAGGCTTTGGTTCGTGACCTGGGTATCGATGTCCCGGCTCGCCGAAAGGATGAGTACTTAGTCCTGGAAGGAGGACTCGGGAACGACTCCAAGCAACCGCCGGTGAAGTTGTGCAGGAAGCTCCGGTACCTGGGGCTTCCCCGATGCCATCAAAGCCTGTCCATTGCGACGTTCGTAATGCCAAAGAGAGGCTGCAAGCAGGAAGAGCAAGTTCCGGGACGTCTGGCTTGGAGGGGTGTGAGCACAAAAGTTGATGACGATGGTTCCGAAGTGATCGCTACGGATCTGTTCTATCTTGGCAAAGTGGAAGTGAAATACGCGGAAACCATCCTTAACTGTGCTCCACGGATTTTTTCGGAGGTGATAGAAAGTGTTCACATTTAACAACATTTAGAGTCTGTAATGTAATTATTCCGGAACTACTTACGGAATAATTCTAACTTGCCCATACATTGTAGAATTGTCAACTCGCGTTGGCCACGATTCTCACCGAGCTTCCGCAGGGTGGCCCCGCTAACAAACAGGTGCAGCGAGTGATCGAGATTATTCGCAGTATGATGGACGTGTTCGTGAAATGGGTCAGTGGCCGATACGCAGAATTCGGTTACCCCGTCGGAATGGCTCGCCATTCTAACCGTCTGGAGCAACTGCGCGACCGGGTGCGCAGGTTCGAACGACGCATGGAAGAGGAAACTGCGACATCTGCCGCACTGACACGTCTCACCCATCGAGACAAATGGATGGTACATATTTGAAGGTTTTCCACATTTAACGGTTTGCTTCACTCCTCATCTGTGGACTATCGTTGTAGTTGCGGTTATTAATAGCAACCGTACATACTACTGTTGCTGCTTGTAGCCAGTGGAGAAAGCATTGGAGCTGGTTAACCCGGTCATAGACAGTGACGACGAAGAAATCCGAGGTTTTAAATGCACCGGAATAAGTTTCCTCATTTCAAATTTAACTATTCCAAAGTCATTGAGAATGCGGATTAGCACGCAGGAGTGTTTTTTAGATTTGAAAAGTAGAGGCGAATATTTTTCGGAGGAGGTAGAGAGCGATGGATCGTGGGACTATTACACGCACCAAGACTCTCAGGGTGACAGCTCAGGTTAGGGGGATGCGTTGTTAGCAGCATCTTACGCATGCAAACTTCTTTTAAGGGAATCATTCTGAATAAGTCCATTTCTGTTCGTAGACTCGGAAGATCAGGACGGTGCTCCACACGGCGGAGGTGGCAAGGAGAGACGCAGTCCCCCCACCCCGGAATCCCCGGACAGCGGTGTTGAGGATGCTGCGATGGCGGTCACTGCCGGGAGCAAAGATACGCAGAATAAAGAGAAGGGTTAGTTCAAAACGGGTTGTGCAGGGATGGGCTACCTAGTTCTTTCATTAAAAACTTGCTTCGTGTGAGCCGGAGTGATTCCGGGTTTTTTTAGCTGGCGGGGAAAAGTCCGGGCCGCAGGAAACTGACAACGCTGCGGGAAAAAGCGAGCATCTCCCGGAAAAAAAGGGTGCGACTCCATCTGGTTCACCACTGCGAAAGCGTCGACGCGAAAGCAGCTCATCTGACGGTTCCGAGAGACGTCGTCGTCACAGGAGGGAACCCAGCCCGTCGCCAGACCGCAGGAAAGGTTGGGCTCTGAGAGAAGATGTGAAAAGTCTTAACAAAAAGAAATACGTGTGAAAAGAGTAAATCCTCATCATTTCAATGTTTGCTTTAGAGCGCAAGCGGAACGAAAGTACGGACGAGAGCGACAGCTCTGAGGATCGGGGAAGGGAAAGGCGACATCGACGCAAGCATCGCTCTCGAGGTGAGGAATAATCGCATCATTTGTGCTCAGTTACTCCTCGTGATATGCGGAATTATTCTGCTCTTTGAAGGCAGTAGGCGAAGGTCTTCTTCGCACTCTCGAGGCGGGGGGAGAAGGGAGGGGCGACACCACAGAGGACGCAGTCGCCACCACAAGCGTCACGCCCGATCTTCTTCCGAGTCATCTGAAGCTGGCGGCAGCAGGCGGCGCAAGCAATCGGAGACGCCGTCGAAGAAGCGTGCTAAAGCCAAGGGTAAATCAGCATGTAATTGGAAAGGAAATAATCCTCATTACTTAAACACCACTTACTGCAACGGAAACATTCCTGTCATTATAGCTCATCGCAAATCCAGCAGTGAAAGTTCCGGGAAAGAGCATCGTCGCAGGAAGCGCCATCAGTCTAAAATCGGTTAGTCACATTGTTAGACGATGACAAGTACCAGAAATGGTGCTGATATACGACACCTTTTCTGTTGAGTGCGACATTACGTACTTTCTAGTGCGACACCGAAGTTCGTCGAGCGAGGTTGAACGTGGCAGGGAGCGGAAAAGATCCGTAACAACGCCGGAGCAGAAAGGACCTACTCCTAGCAAAAGTCTGTCATTCAAATGTCACAGTTCAGTTTGTACAACCCATAATAGGCATTGTCTTCAAACGGAGATGTTGATCTGTTTTCAGAACGTCGCGCTTCTTCTTCTCCGGAGGTGTTGGAAACTGAGGGGCGTCCCGTCAAACCGGAGCAATCGCTGCATTCGCCCAAAGGTGTCTTGTTTCACCTTTCCTGTTCACTGTCGGAAGAAGAAAGTTATTCCGGAACAAAGTGGTTTTTTTCTATGTTAAGGACATCGAAAGCGTTCACCTTCAGAGGAGGCCGAACGTGACAAAGAAGAGCGGGACAGGCGCGAGAAGGAGAAGGAGAGGAAACATTCCCCGGAACGGCACGAAAGTAGGAAATTACGAAGCTCTTTCCCCCGGAGTAATTACTATTACTAAAAATCCCCACAAATTTTGTTTCTTCCTTTATGTTCGTGGAATAACTCCTACCATCTATTCGAAACAAATTTTACCCAGCTATACCGATTACTTTCAGAACGGTACAGGAAACGCTCCTCTTCCGAAAGCGACTCCTCCGAAAATAACAAAAAGACTGGCGGAGGAGGGGGTTATTCACGCGGTGCTGCAAAGAGTTCGGCAGCGGCGTCGTCAAAGAAGGAGCAGGGTGAAGCAACGGGCGGCCAGAAGAACGGAACAGCCAGCAAGACTGGGGGGGACAACGGGAAGAAATCGAGAGCGGGCACCAAGAAAGGTTACATTCAAAATTTCTTGAAACTGACAACCATCCTAATGTGCAGGTGAAGTATGAATGGGTTGAGTTCGATAAGTAACAGGTGTCGTTACTTAAGGAGGGGAGGAGTCATCGTCCACCAGCAGCTCGTCCGAGGACAACGAACCGGAGCGGCGTCGGAAAGATCGCAAGAAGCCGAAGGGAACATCCGGCAAACAACTGACGAAGGAGTTGCCTCCCTCCAAGAGCACGATCAAGGAGCAGCCCAAAAAAGGTTATAACGATTGCGTTAACATTACAGAAGTACCAATCAGCTGGAGTACCTATTGGTTGTACATTCAGGAGCTACTCCGGGGGAATTGGACGCGGAGAGAAGTCTCATCCGGGGAGCAGCTGCGAAGTCATCGGGGCCGCCCAAGCTGCACGAGACACCGCCCCCTCCCAGACGTCGAACAAAGAAGGAGCTGGAGGAGCTGGAGAAAAGTAAGGAGTCGGAGTCACTCCTGCACAACTGATAGAATACTGTGTTTAGCTTTCATTCGTGCAAAGTGACTGATTAGTTTTTGCATCAATGTGCTTAGGAGTAGTGGATTTGGCCAGAAGTGGACAGCTGGGTCCGGAGAAGAGCAGGAAGCCCGCCTCGCAGAAGGGCGATAACAAGAACCCGGCTAACAGACCGAAAGTTCCGGCAAAACCGAGAGGTATTCGGGAGTTACTGCTACTTTTTAAAAGGTTTTCCTTGAATGAGTTTCTGTGCAATGTTTCCTTGACAGTTCTTCCTCGTTGTGTCTTTGATGGTTTTCAATTATTCCGGTTCCTTCTTTTAGCGTACGAGCCGCGCCCCAAGAAGAAGAGCAAGCCGGAGTTTGATGAGGACGAGGACGACCCGCTCCGCTACGAAGGCGATCTTCTGTAGCGAAGTGATTGCGTATGCTCTAGCTCTCGGCTATTACATGTACTCACTTTTTTCTTCTTACTTACTTCGTGAGAGCGCTTATGTAAAATTGAACACGTTTCCTTCGAACGCCCATGTCAACGTATGTTAGTGCTGTAGTAAAACAATTAACTAGGTATTTCTTTCTTTTGAGCGGATAGGAATGGGAATAGATTATTCATTGGATTAAGTCTGGAGTGGGAAAATTTGGAATTGGTCCGGAGCGAATAATGCAAAATGTCCAGTACTGTTTAAGAGGCCATCCGGACTAATTCTGTGAATTACATTTATTCCCCTTCCAATACTGAGAACTGTACTGTAACAGGTAGTCTAGGTTGCTATGGGTAAAATCTCTTGCCTTATCATACAGGTGAAGATGTGGCTTTTGTTTTTGTTAATCCGGTACTAAGTCGTGAACTCAACCTTTGTCATTCCATTGTCAACGTTCTCCCATTTGCAAACTTGTCAAGTAGCAATTCCATTTTGCCTTACTTACTGAAGCCTTAAGTGTAAATGTAATAGTTCCTTTAGCCTTACTTAAAATAGCCTTTACGATGTAGATATATCTTGAAACATTTCACGCATAATGATCAGCCAGGGATGTGTGCCAGCTCCACTGTTCTGTACTTCGTGTTCTTTCATAAACTTGATGTGTGAAAGCTTCGTTAATACGTATCATTTTTTCATAGTTGATACCAACGGTTCTCTCTAACTCTTTTTTTCCGGAGCTGTTCCAAGTTCTTAGTTGAGTTATTAATGGTTACTTTACAGTTGATGCGTCTTCACCCCGATTATCCCATTGAATGCATACCATCATGTAACCGTAGTTATAACGTGTCCTTACATACTGTATTACTCCAATAAAAACTTACTTAGTTGCTGGGAGTTAGTCTTATGAGGGAATGATCGTTCCAATACGATTGGAAACCCGACGAATTGTTGGGCTGTGTTGAGAGCAACGCAGTGTCTGCGATCTATGACTTCATAACTAGGTGCTATTTCTTCTGCTGGTGTGAAATGTAGGTTTGCAAAGGATGCCATCCGCGACATCTACTTCCAGCTCGAGCGACACTTTATCCTCCGGAGGATCCACAGATGCTCCCGTATCGAAAGAGTCATGGAACAGGGAAGGAGAGGAAAGGAGGAATGACTGGAAACGCGAGCCTAGGCCTCTGAGAGATGTCCCATTTGTCCCCGATGACAATCCTGGTCCCAGGAATTTATCCGGCCAACCGTCCGTATATGAAATGTTTCGGAACTTCTGTTCCGACAGTCTCCTCGTTATGCTGATCAACACCAACAAAAGAGGGAGGAAGAAGTACAGAAAAAAGTGGCGCATGCTGGGTGTGAAGGAGTTTCTCCGTTTTCTCGCTGTCTACCTGGCTACGGCAGCAGCGATTAAGCCCAACTACGAGTAAGGAAAAAAATTCCACTTTTGCACAGTACAGTATTCTGTTTTCATTTGACTGCCGAGTAATGCTCCTTTTTAGGAACTACTGGGGGGACGCCGGTAAACTCTGGGATACCCCAGGGTTCGCGGACGTAATCAAGTTGTACCGTTTCCAACAAATCCTTCGATCGTGCTGCTTCGCCCCTCCGGGAATGGTTCGAGTCCGGGGAAAATATCGGAAGTCGCATCCCCACTTGTACGACCCGCTCATCAAGATAAGAACGTTCATGGAAGGAATTATGGAGAAGTTCGTGTACTATTGGCAAGCTGGCATGATGATCTGTATCGACGAGACCGTAATCGCCTTCATGGGTCGGTGGATCAACAGGTTGAAGGTCGCCGGGAAACCACATCCTTACGGCATAAAGGTTTGACCGCAAATGTCCATCGACAATAGCAAAGTTATATGTCACGGGAATAGCTTTTTTTCAGATTTATAACGTTTGCGACTCTGACACTGGTTACCTGTTGTACGGAATTGTCCATACGAGCAAGCGGGGACACACGGCGAACTTCACTGTGGCAAAGAACGATTTGACTCTGTTCGCTTACGTGAAGAATCTCCTGTGGAAGGCGAAACTTGTCAGGAAGTGGTACGGTGTGCACTTACAGACTAGGTTGCCCTAGAGTTTGCTTAACGAATTATTATTGATTCAATCTGCAACATGTTTCGATGATGCAAGTAGTGGGAAAGACTCTATAATTTCTACTTTTCCAGCCACAGATTGATCATGGACAACTTCTACACGCATGTGAAGCTGTTCCTGGACCTTCTGGTGTGGAAAGTTTACTGCTGCGGCACTTTCAAGTATTCCTGGGGAATACCCTTGGAGTTGGCAGTGAAAAATAGCCGGACCAATTCCCGATTGGAGCGAGGCGACAGAATCAGTCTATACACTGATCAGCTGTCTGTCATAAGTTGGAAGGACAGCACTGCCGTCCGTCTGCTGCATTCGTAATCACATAGAAGGAGTGGAGAATTTGGATAACTTTAAACATAGACCAACTATAGTATTGAAAGAAAATGTAATAATTGCAGCTTTCCTGATGTCAGTGAAGAAGGGGAAGAGAATTGTGTTCGGAGATGCTTGAACAAAACGACGAACAAGTGGGAACAGCGCTTGATCTCTCAACCTTCCGCCATTGGACATTACAACAATGCAATGGGAGGCGGTGAGTAACCTGGTTCTGTTACTTATTTTTTCCTGTATGCTGCTTTGGAGATATTCCGTTATTTCAGTCGATAAGATCAATCAGCTGTACTCTTATGTGACGCGGCAATACAGAAATCGGAGGTGGTATATGGCGGTCTTTCAATGGGTATAATTCCGATAGTTCCTCCTTCTTATAGCAAACGACACATAGATATAAGGAGGCTTCTTTTCAGATACTACTGGTCGCTGTGAGCAATGCTTACACCATTCACAAGTCGTTCATGCCCGCTGGACTGGAAAGGGACAGATATACCACACAGGTTACACTTACCGCTGACAGAACCATTAGAACTGCTTTTGTGTAGTCAACGAAAAGTGAAATATATTCCGGTTCCTATATTTCGGAACATATTCCAGTAACATGTTTCTGTTGCAGAATGCTCTGGAGGAAGTTATTGATGGACTCTTGAAGGACGGCGGCTACCAAAGACCCAGAACTCATTTCTTGTCAACGTCTACGAACCTCCCTACTGGCCAATTACAACATCGTGATAGAAAGAGAAAACTCCCCGGACCTCATCTCGTGGATGTTAGGAAGCGCGGCAAATGCCGCTTGTGCAAAATATTAAGTGGGAAACGTAGGGACACTGATTTATGGTGCGAACAGTGTGATGTACCCTTGTGCAAGGGCTGCTTTAGAAAGTATCATCGAGATTAGTTCCTATGTGGCTTCCTTACCAGGTACTAGGATATTTATTCAGCTAGGGTTGTTCTGATCACTGTCGAAGCTTTAGGCAAGGCAAAAAAATGTGCTAAGTATACCTCCGGAATGTGCCCTGAAGCACTGTAATTTATAGGGACAATCTGAATCTTGTGTGTTTTTATTTATAGGAATAAGTCCTGGAAAATTTTAAAAATTCCTTCATATGTTCAAGTAAAACAATTTCAGACACGGAATTACTCTAGTTTATGCGCATAACCAAACGGATAAGACATCCTGAACTGGTCCTTTCTCAGATGAACTCACTTAATCAGTATTGCTTTGGAACTATTTCTGGTGTAGGTTGTCGCCATGATAACGTACCCGTATTCCATCCAGGATTACGACATGTACGACTTCCCCAACGAGCGCAAACAGATGGTGGACTCTGGAATAACTCCGCCTCCTAAAGGACTTGAATTTGGAACTTGCACTACCGAGTTCCACAGGGAGACCCTGTTTCCGGAGGACACGAAACTGGTATACCATTGTCTCTTGCCAGCACAGGTTGTGATGGAAAATGAATGAATGGCAAATGCATTTCACCTTACGACATTTTGTTAAACGGTTATGTTATGAAGCTGGTACAGAGTTTCATACTGCTTCAGACACCGCCACCTATTCTGGCATCCGCGGTCGACTCTCCGGAAACATTCAGCATTTTCAAAAAGAGCAATTTCTTCGACATCACGGGCAATCGACGCAGTCTCAGCCATCTCTTCAACACTCATGCCAACACCTTCCTCAAGGAGTACTACGCTTCACCAGTTGATACCACCACATTGCAGAAAGGTTGGACCAATGATAACCAAAGTTAACAAGTGTGGAACTACTGCAATTTTTAAGGAACTCCTCTTGCATGGGTCCAGCCGAGACCCAACTCACTCGGCTACGACGCTACCCGTGTCTTCTTCGTGAATCAGGAAGACAACGATCACAGTTTAATCTGCATTCCTGACTTCGCGACGTCCTTCATAGCGGACAACAAGGAGTTGAGGTTTCTTCGATAGAATAAAGAGGCAGCATTCAAAATAACTGCACTACCACTGTCTTAACATGTTCAATATTTGCTGGAAAAAAAATCAACTTTGCTTATTATAGAAGGATTCCGGCTGCCCATATACAACTTCTCCCTGCTCAAGGTATGAGCGCCTGTGTTCGAGTTGGACGAGTGGAAGGAGTGGAAGATTGGAAGGCGAAAACCGAGGAGATTGTTCAAGACTACTTCGAGAGAGCCAGACTGGGTGCTGTGCTTCGGCCGGTGCCAGTCGCTGCCAGGACCGAGAGAAATGGGCAGTACGTCATCGACGTCTCCTGCGAACGATGGCCAGACACCCGTCCTCTCTCACAAGTTCTCATTGACAGCACTCTCTGCTACAGTATCACTGGTATGAAAGAGGAAAGAAACTGCAATACCAGTTACCCTCCCTGCAATTTTTGGTTTATTGTGGAGTCATTCCGAAACAGTTACAGTTACCTTTCTCATTACAGGGTTGAGTGGGGTGCGCAGCGCTCGCGGCTAGTGGAAATGCACAGATGTCTGTTCCGTTTCAATGATTTCACATCACTACTGATTTATCCCTGCTTACTGTTTTTGTATTGTTTCTTTGCCTTACTCAGTTCTGTTCGAAACCAACCTTCGTAATTCGGTTGCTTTTCATTGCTTGCTTAAGCCATCGAACAAGTTTTGCCGGGTTCATACTTATTTATACAATGGTGACTGGATCATTTTGTCATTGATGGACCTGCTGGTTCTTATTCTTTTTGGTGGTGGAATAACTCATAGTATTGCACCTTTAGCCTGCTTGCTTGTTTTTACTTGGTCTTTAGCAATGATGTGTTCATGCATCGGTGTTGGTGCAAGTTCTGTACTTTTCGCATCTCAAACAACAACTTCAAGTTCTAATGTAAAAACTTAGTCTTACGCTCATGGAAAATGTTCCTAATAAATTCATTTCTTCTTTCCTGCATGCCCGTTATCGAAAATGTCATGCCGTCCTCGGCTGGTCCCACGGACATACTCCGTCCCATACCAACTTTATCATGCAAAAGATACATGTGTTCGAGAGTGTTATTTGCAGATACTGCGATATGGCTCCTCCAGTGGTTCTTGAACCGTTTGAGGAAAAGATGCACAAGTTGGAACAATTGGTGATGACCTATCGGGGCCAACCCCTTCCACCCGCAGCTCTGGAGTACAAAACTCATCTCACGGCAAAGACGGAATACGAGTACTTCCCTGTCGATGAGGTTAAGCATGTTAAGAATTACTCCGGACTAGCTTATAAATATCTATATATAACCTTTGGCATAATTAATGGAATGTATTCCCTATTACAGAAAATACCCGCCCAGCTGTGCACTGTCATCACGCTCAACATGATGTCGATTCAACGAAGTGACAACTCCGATCTTGTGTTTGGCCTACAGCGGTCACTGGCTCATTTCTACACGACTACTGGTTCGACCATACTCCGCGATCTGTATGGAGTACCCGCTAGCCAGCGACACTTGAAACACGGTACAATTCCTTTTGACATTATACCGGTCCTTGTGCTAACCAAGAACATAAATTGAATTTAGGTCAGGCTTGCGCGGTATACTACGTCGAGGACGGAAAAGAGCATGCGTACCGTGCCTCCTTCGACTGCTGGGAACCGGATGGCAAGGCCTACATACTCCTAACGGACTACTTGATGTTCACAAGCGTGGATCGCAACTGGCTGAGGTTGTCCGTAACTGTCCAACACAAGCTGAAGTAGTTATCTTTGTAGCTGTTAACCTGTTCACATGGTGGAAAATTCAATGTTTCAGACTGATTCCGGTGAGCTTCGTCGACTGCTTGTTGGCACAGGGTTTGTCCGTTCGCTTGAACGTCATTGCTCCGGACCGCGAATCTGCCAGTGGCAAAGAAGCAGTGGAGGTCGTCAAAGAATTCTTCAAACAAGCTAAGAGGGAAGGAGAAGACGTCTTCGCATTGCGACTCAATCAGAATGGGCCTCCACACAGTCACAATGTCATCGATCTCTTCCGCCAAGGAAATCAGGGCTGCCAGCCAAAGTCCCTGACTGATCTTCTAGTTGAGAAAGGCCTCTGCACTAAACTACCCGGTTAGAGCACGAACATTGCATTCCTTCGGAATAGTTCCAAAAATATTCTAGGTAGTTATGGAACCGTTCTATTATGTGTATGCAAATTTATAGCTCGAAAACTGCAGAGAATGGGATGAAGAAGAGGAAGAAGTGTATGAAACGGAAGAAGACAATTTGATCTAGTGTTTCATCATGAGTAGGCCAAGCCAACTACCTGTTTCACCTCGGTTCTATCTTAGTTATTATTATGCGAAAATTCCTGTTACAAACATGCATGTCGTATGATACGGTTTCCTGCTGTTGTATGTCTTAATCTTGCAGAGAATCGTTACTGTCTCATTGGTAGGGAGCTGGTCCGGTTATGTTACCAATTATTCATGCAATAAAATGTTACAATTTGTTCTACAAAACCGCATTCTGTCCCGTTAAACAGACAACATGTACGAAATGATACATGCATCAAGTCAACTCCACTCGGATTCCTCACGCATGTGGTCAAAGAAGCGTACTGATTTCATTGCTAAAAATGCCAGAATGATACCAGCACATTGGGATTACACCCAAAAATAGTTGTTCCGTTACTCCATCTCGGTCAACATATCCACTCTGGGTGAATTAAGGATGGAAAAATAATTGTTCTGCTAACTCCTTCTAAGGTCTACAAACTCACTCCGGTTGACTCATCGACGTCTAAATAATTTGTCCGTTATGATAATTATGGTTCCGGAAAAATTTTAACTGCCAAAAAAGATATTCCGTAACGTTTTAAAACGCTGGAACGGCATTCCGGAGCTGTTTTTCGATAACTTTCGGAATAAAATTTGTCGTCAGGAGTACTCCGGTTACGACTTTCCCATACAAAAAAAGTGAACCGGAAAATTATTTGCGCGACTTTTTCGTTCTGACTCGATTATACCCCCCTGGTCGAGTGCTGAAAATCCCATAGTGGCAAATTTTTTTCCGGCTCAAAAGTACCGGAAAAAACACACATCTATGCTCCGGAGTCCGGAGGTAGATGTGACATTCCGGAGCAACATCTACCTCCGGAAAAAAATTGCCGGAATCCATTCTCTTGCGTGACCGTTTCTGTTATTGGGATATACTATGGCCAGGGTTATTTTAATTTAAGAGACGTTTTCTGTAAGGATTGAGAGTAGCCTGTAGTATAGGCGGAAGGGGGGTACTTTTTGTGAATCGAGATAGTATGCCTATCGGATTCCCCATCAAAAACTGCATATGTTGATGAAGTTTTAGGAAAAAATTTGTTCAGGCATCATCGAGATATTGATGGCTAAAGGTGGGCAGGTCGCATTTTTGCCGTTTTTCAACGTTTTTTTAACCATATTTCAGCAACCGCAGGGCTTAGAGGGCTACAATTTGGCTCGCGGAAAGATCCCATAGGGACCCAAATCTGGACCAATTTTGAGCCCAATCGGCCACCTGTGTGGCGAGATATAGCGTCACAAAGTGCATTTCTATATATTTTGCACCTGTTGCAAATTTAGTTTTTTGAATACCACGGCGTGAATACATGCCCTGCACGGGGTAAAATTTTGACAGAAAGTAGAGAAGGGTTGGGCCTAAAAACTTTAGTACTACCGCAAAAAATCTCTATAATGAGAATTGGGACTACAGTCCTCTCGAATGGTGAAAAATGCAGCAAAAATTTTTCCGCCTTTTTCATTTTTCAAGATAAATGAGCAATACCACTGAAACATTTTCCTCGTAAGTAGCCTATCTTATGTAGAATTTGATGTAGATTTCAAAAATAAAATTGTTTTTCCCAAAAAATTTAACCCCTAGCATATAATTCTGCAAAAGTAGTATATTTTTGTGAATTTTGGGTAAGGGTTAAATTTTTTGGGAAAAGCAATTTTATTTTTGAAATCTACATAAAATTCTACATAAGATAGGCTACTTACGAGGAAAATGTTTCAGTGGTATTGCTCATTTATCTTGAAAAATAAAAAAGGCAGGAAAATTTTTGCTGCATTTTTCACCATTCGAGAGGACTGTAGTCCCAATTCTCATTATAGAGATTTTTTGCGGTAGTACTAAAGTTTTTAGGCCCAACCCTTCTCTACTTTCTGTCAAAATTTTACCCCGTGCAGGGCATGTATTCACGCCGTGGTATTCAAAAAACTGAATTTGCAACAGGTGCAAAATATACAGAAATGCACTTTGTGACGCTATATCTCGCCACACAGGTGGCCGATTGGGCTCAAAATTGGTCAAGACTTGGGTCCCTATGGGATCTTTCCGCGTGCCAAATTGTAGCCCTCTAAGCCCTGCGGTTGCTGAAACATGGCTAAAAACGTTGAAAAACGGCAAAAATGCGACCTGCCCACCTTTACCCTTGAATATCTCGATGTTGCCTGAACAAATTTTTTCCTAAAACTTCATCAACATATCCATATGCAGTTTTTGATGGGGAATCCGATAGGCATATTATCTCGATTTACAAAAAGTACCCCCCTTCCACATACTATGCAACCGCTACAGAAAACGTTTCTTAAATTACTAATACTACTAATATTACTATAGGCGCAGTACTAATATTTTGCAGTACTTTCCAGCAAATGCTTCTGCGAAGAAACAACTAACAAGGTTGTGCAAAGTCCAAACGTGGTGCTGGCTGCTCTCAAGCAATAGTATGTGATACAGCACATTTTAACATCAGATGGTTAAAACTGCAGCTCTTGTAGACAGAAAGTATTCTACTAGTACTGCAGTATTAAAATTAATATGACTATAATAAAATTAATTTTACTAAAAATTAATAAAATTAGAGTATTCTAAGTTAAATTACTATAAAATACTATAAGTCAGATGATTTTAATTTTAATATAACATAGCCTAATATACTTAGTAAAATTAAAAATGGTCAAGTTAGCAATCATAATATGATAATTTTAATAAAAATAGGCAACCTGGTCACTGTGTGCTACTTGCTTACAGAAGACGCAAGACATGATGGAATAGTTTTTAGCGTGGGTGTACTCTATTAAGACATATAATCACAAGAGAAGCCAGTTTGAAAAATTGGGCAGCCAGTGCGTGAGTCGAACACGCAACGCAGAACGGGATAACGCCCCTATTAGCGCACACCACTATCTGACTGCACAGCTCAATTTCTCAAACTCCCACTCTTGTACTTTGGTCACCGGACTTGCACACGCTCTTTTGTTGGCACGCACGGACGTGCGGCACTGTTGACGGCAATTTTTCAAACTGCTTCTCTTGTGCTTATATTGCTTACAGAGTGCAGACGTCAGATTATGAGACATCCTATAACTCTTGTTTCCACTGTGTGTTACTAGCATGCTGAAGACCAGAGTAAACATACAGTAGATGGTGAAACACTTTATCCACAATGAATACAATGAATAATACCGGCCAGCAAGAATCATTTCGAAGCACCATTGGTCACATTTCACAGTTCCATTGACATGAATACTTAACGCTAGACATTATGAGCCATTGAACTGCTCTGCAACTGAAAGCCCAACACTGCTCTGCAACAGCAGAAGAGTGGAGAAGGAAAATTAGCTGGATGTGCCAGGGAACACACAACTGAGTTGTGCCCAGCAACTTCTCTTGCAGAACAAAGGGAAACTAATTGGTTTTGATGTAGTGTCACTTTTGTCTTGACAATCTTTTTCCCCATGCAAAATTCTCGTTTCAAGCGTTTACACGTATGCACGTAATATCCCTGCTGCCTGCTCTCATCGTTTCATATGCAAATTAATCCTAGTGGCATTGTCTCTATTTATTCAAATTGTTCTGCGCCCTCTCTCGCTACTTTTTCCGTGTTTTCTACAGGGTGTCCGACGTAGACTTACCTAACGATCCAGCCTTATGGTATAACTTCCGTATTACAGTACGTAGTTATCAAGCTGAAATTTTTTCCCCAGAAACCCAAGTATATACCATACTTTGTGGCAAAATTTGAGCCGGATAGATCAAATAGATTTGAAATTACGAGCTTGCAAATTTGTGACCACGTTTTTCAACATTTTGAAATTAGTGGTGTCATTATTGACCTCAACAGCTCCTTGAAGGCTGTCATGGGTGGTAAATCGCCTGTATTCTTGTATCCTTTGTGTTCTGGACAGTGATGACGTTCAGCCATTTGTTGTTCTGCAAAATTTTGATGTTGGATGAGCTGCTTGACCATGCTGAGCAGAAGAAGTTCAATTTCATATCAACCCTCAGTGTGAAAAGTGCTAAAACCAAGCCTGTTATTTCATCCCTATACAGTAGTCTGGCCAGTTAGGAGTTGGCAGTAAGGCATGTTGCATTGTTTGCAACGCCATCCCGCTACTTTCTTCTTCAGCTGCACACAGTGCATTGGAGATTGAGGAAAAGAAGGAGGAAAATGCCATGTACTCCTGAAATTTACATGCTAAACCTGTAAAGGAGTCCGTGTCACAGGAAACAAAACAGCCATGAACACCTTGAGAAAGAATATATAGAAGTCCTTGTGGTGTTATGAAGATCGAAAAACGAAACTCTGTAAAACAATGTAACACGCCTTGAGTCCCACTGCCAAGTCCTATTGTACTGGCCAGACTATTATAGTACAAATTATATTTCTGGGACCTGTAGGATTAGAACTTTTAGGGGCCTTGAGTTTTTGAGTCTAGCACCCCTGAAATCGTACAACTCCAGAGAGCAGACGTGATCTCTAATTTTTATTCAAATTTGTACGTACCCTTGTGTCAACGTTTGAGCTGTCTCTCTGAGATCCATCAGTTGTACTGGTTTTGTCTGCTGCTGTCTAGTTGTCTAGTACTGCGGGACTCTGTGCCTGTCCCAGTTCTTGTCTGTGCCAGCACGTCTGTAGAGTACTGTACTGATGTGTGCTTGTCAGTTGGGCCACAAGTACAATCTTCTTTCTTTGTACCAAGTTCAGCACTACCCAACAGAGAACCTAGTACTCACGCAGGCACTTCTATCGTCTGTTGAGACTCTCCAGTGACCAGCAAAGAACTCTGGCCACCTTGTTTGCTTGCTGCTGGGCATTCAATGGTGAGATGTACCGGTCAGTGGCATCAACTTGTACGACTTCTCCGAGGGAAACCTCAAGGACTCCAGACCTAGGTTGCCGCAGAACACAGCACACGTGTACGTCATGTACACAACATTATGTACAGTTTGTACGGTAATCAAAAGTATATAGCAATAGCAGTACATAACAGTCAAGTCAGGTAAAGTACGGCTGCAATTTTTAGCATTTTAGATTTTTCATTAACAAGTACAGTACATATGTCATTCCATCTACGTACCTATTTTCTGCAACCAAGTGCATTCACTGCTAACGTATATTTATTGCCTATTTATATTCTGTGTTTATAACCGTACAGTAATCTGGCGTTCTGGCTATGTATCAACGTGTGTAAATTTACACTTTGTCTATTTGTCCTAAGTGGCAGTATTTTTATTTTTATTTCGCTTAGGTATTTTTTTATTTATAT
>JASAMW010003450.1:0-61143 GCA_030247985.1 Epsilonema sp. ZAB3_2
AACCAAAAGCATACGCACAGTTTTTGCATGCAAAACAATCAGTAAAACAAGGTAACAATCGCATCCAAAGGGACTGAAAGGAAGCCTTGCGTTGCTTTCTTCCGCAACTGTCTACGCGCGCGCCGTACTTTGTACACGCGCATAGACACCTTTTTGATTTCTCCTCAAGCTGTCCACACCGTCTTGGTATGTACCACACACTTGTAAGAATTTGGTGGCAGTAGTACGGAAATGCGCGAGACCGCGGTTTCCAGTAGACCACCATCACTAACGATCAGAGCCAACTCACCTTTTCCCATCGCCCGCCGATCTGCCCCACTTGCAGTTTCTCCACAATGTAGTTGGTGACTGGACTGCCGCCGTCCGACAGCGGACTCTTCCAGGTTAAGAGCGCCGAGTCCGGCGTCACGTCCGTGATCAGAAGGGGACCGTCCGGGGGTCCGGGGCGGTCGACGACCTGCAAAAATAAGTAGCAGGTTTCTCATGCCCTATTCAACGGTTGCGCTGAAAATTTATGCGTGGTCGCCAGCCGACCCCTCTGATCTAGCAATACGGTATCGCTAAGCCGAAGAGGACGGACAGACGATTCGTGATCCACCACTTCCGCCACCTGCAGTTGTTGCCGGTGGTGGAGCTGGGACAGCTGCTGTGGCTTGGGACGGAAGTCTTTGCCAGTTTGCGCCTTCCTCTCCTCGACTTCCCTCCTGTCTTCTACGAGGAGCGGACGAAGCCGAGCGGAGTCGGAAGCGAGGAAGGCGGACGCGTGTTGGAGAGGTATGTGTTGGCTGCGGAGGAGGCGAAGGAGAGGGAGCGGACGCCGACGCCGACAGCCAAGAGCGTGGGCAGAGGCAGGCCGAAGGGCGGCGGGAGCGGAGGCAGCAAGAAGCGCAGGCGCCGCCCCGCCGACCTGTTCGACGTGCCCAAGAAAGCCGGCTTCCGCTCCCACGGCTTCCTCTTCGTCTTCCACGCCACGGAGGCGCGCATACTCAAGGACAGAACCACCACTCAGCTGAGCACGGAAGGACGACGGAGCAGCGCCGAGGAGCCTGCGCAGCCTGCGCCACTGAAGTGGAGCAGATGGATGCAGGAAAAGGGCGTACAGGGCAAAAGGCGACTGGCGCCAGATATCGCCCTGCCTTGGAAAGGATTGACCAGTCTCGCTCACGCCTTCCTCTAACTACTCGCGCTCCCGCGACTACCAGAAACAAAGGTGTGCCAACTACACTTATGCATAGCCGCTTCTCTGCTCCGGTCGAACGAGTTCTGTTTTACCTATTCTTCCGCGAACTACTATAAATAAGCATACTATATGTGCGTACCTATGCACATGGATGCTCTTCGTACAGTTCGACGCTTGCGGAGGGGGCGGTTTTGAGGAAATGAGGCCATGTCTCGGCGTTTTTTTTGTAATTACACTCCCGCGGCTATGTACATTGCATAGATAATAATGTTTTCGCCCATGGTGCAACACGGGCAATGTAGCGCACGTCTGGGGCTTGAGTGAACAGTGAACCCATCGCGCAACTGACGCACAATGTTCCTGTTCACAACCTCAGCTTTATCAAACATTTGTGCGTAAATTGGGATTGTTCTCTCACTTTGCTGAGCCTGAGCTTTGTTTTGTATACGTACCTACAATGCAAGAACTGGGCCCAGTTCTAGCAAGAACAAACAAGGTTTTTATTAGTTCTTGACATTGATTACGTAAGATCTAGTGCAGGCATCCTGCAGACATATAGTTGTGTGTGTATTGAGTATCTATGACATTTTTGCAGAGCGTACGGATGCGCCTGCTGACTGCCTCTCTTCCTACACCGACGTTGTCGTTATCGTGGTATGCAATCAGCAGTGTACTGATGCCAAACTTTTGTCTGTAGGGCGCTACACACGTAGCGAGAAAACTCCCGGGGAATTTATGCGATGAAGCATAGGGAGGCCGGTGAATTCACCAAGGAGTTTACTCACCACGTGTGAACGTGAGAAAAATTTCGTACGTGGGAGCAAGCGAGAATGCTCGTCAAAACGCAAAACAAAACTCGGTTGTAACTCGCCGTGAGTTTACTCGCCACGTGCGTGGCGCACTAGTCAGTGCTTTCCTTCCATTTGGAATGGATGACCGAACCCATTAGCAGGAAGCTGATTGCGGTTAATGCAGCCCATGTTTGTTCTCTTTATTATGTGTTTAAATGATCTTTCTTATGTGTTTAAATGATAAACATGGCGTAAGCATGTGATAGGAAATTATTTTGGAGCGCATGTGCCTCATCTTCGATCACAAAACAATCATTCATCGTTTGATATCAGAAACAAGAGCGAGTAGTGGTATCGCCAGGTGGCGAGCTATCATTTCCTAAAGACTTTCAATTGGGCCAAGCCAGACTCTGGCTACAATGTACAGTATACAACGTCTCGCAGAACGAAATACTGTAAATCCAGAAATTTTCGTAGTCGTTAATTTTCGTACAATTCGTACAAAAAAGTTGTCCGAAAATAAGGAACGAATTTACAAGAGAACCCAAAAATTACTTCCACCCAGAAACCACACAACACGGCCTTTGACTCTGTCCAAGACCGGGTGCCACTTCCTTGGACTCATTCAATCCTCCCTCAGACAGCAGACTGACGAGAATAAATCAAGCATTTGACGACGTTCGCTCATACGGGAGCAGCAATTTTTTGGCTCATACATGGTGACCCACCATCCGACGAAAAAAGGAACGAAACAGGCGACCCCCTCCCAGACGAAATAAAAGAGACGAAAATTTCTGGATTTACAGATTTCGTTCTGCGAGACGTGATACACATTGTAGCCAAGAGTCTGGCTTGGCCCAAGAAAGTCTTTAGGAAAGATAGCTCGCCACCGGCGATACCACTACTCGCTCTTGTTTCTGATATCAAACGAGAAGATTGTTTGGATCGAAGAGAGGCACATGCGCTCCAAAAAATTTCCTATCACAGCTTACGCCAGTTATCATTTAAACACATAAGAAAGATCATTAAACACATAAAAAGAGAACAAACAGGGCGCAAACCGCAATCAGCTTCCGCAAGGGTTCGGGAGTGTCCTCCATTCCGAAGGAAGGAAAGCACGACTAGGCGCCACGCACGGGCGAGTAAACTCACGGCGAGTACAACCGAGTTTGTTTTGCGTTTGACGAGCATTCTCGCTTGCTCCCACGACGAAATTTTTCACGTTCACACGTGGGAGAAACTCCTGGGAATTCACCGGCCTCCCTATGCTTCAAAGTCAATTTCCCGGGAGTTTTCTCGCTACGGGTAGCGCCCACAGACAAAAGTTGGCATCGGTCGCTGCGATTGCGGTCACGATAACGACAACGTCGGGTAGGAAGAGAGGCAGTCAGCAGGCGCATCATTACGCTCTGCAAAAAGTCAAGATACTCAATACACACACAACATATGTCTGCAGGATGCCGCACTAGATCTTACGAATCAATGGAGCTAAAAAAACCTGCTTGTTTCTTCTACAAACGGGCCCAGTTCTGCATTGAGACATACAAAACAAAGCTCAGGCTCAGCAAAGGAGAGAACAATCCCAATACGCACAAAGTGATAAAGCGAGGTGAACAGAACATTGGCGTCAGTGCACGATCGATTTCCTGGCACCCAGACGGCGCACATTGCCCGGTTGCACAGGGGCGAAAACATATTCCGCTATCAATACGGTAGCCGCGGGAGAATTACAAAAAAAAAACGCCAGACAGGCCTCATTTTCCAGAAACCGCTTCGCAAGCGTCAACACGAAGAGCATCCAGGCAAGACGCACAAAGAGCTATTATAGTAGTTCGCGGAAGAAAGAAAACAAACTCGTCAGCCGGAGCAAGACGGCAGCAAAGAGTGGCACACCTTGTTCAGTCGCGGGAGCGCGAGAGAAAGGAAAGGCGGGCGGAGCGGCAATCCTTTCCAAGGCAGGGCGATCGCGCCAGTCGCCTTTTGCCCGTACGCCCTTTTCCGCATCCATCGCTCCACTTCAGTGCGCAGGCTGCGCGGCTCCTCGGCGCTGCTCCGTCGTCCTTCCGGCTCAGCGAGGGGGTCTGTCCAATGCGCGCCTCCGGGCGAAACAAAGAAGCCGGGAGCGAAGCCGGCTCTCGGGGCACCGAACAGGCGGCGGGGCGGCGCCGCGCTCCGCCCCGCTCCCGCCGCCCCGGCCGCCCTACACTATTGGCTGTCGGCGTCGGCGTCCGCTCCCTCTCCTTCGCCTCCTCCGCAGCCAACACATACCTCTCCAACACGCGTCCGCCTTCCTCGCTTCCGACTCCGCTCGGCTTCATCCGCTCCTCATGGAGGGGCGAGGAAGTCGAGGAGAGGAAGGCGCAAACTGGCAAAGACTTCTGTCCCAAGCCACAGCAGCTGTCCCAGCTCCACCACCGGCAACAACTGCAGGCAGGCAGGAGAACTCCAGCTCCGAAGCAGACGGCAGAGCGCCCATTCAACAAACGCCTGCAAACAACGGTCGCCCCTCTTCGCCAACTACAGGGTGTTTCATAATACTCGCCGGATGTTTGTGCTTATATCTCCCCACCGGAGTGTCACATTCGAATGCGGTTTTTTGCGTTAAATAGCCAAGGCTTCAACGTTGATGCCGCCGAAACTTAGGCTTTCTAGGCCAACAGGAAGCGGCTCAAACAGCTCGATTTGCAAAGCGTCAATTTTCACACATTTTTGCAGGCGGCCAGGTACAGATTGGCTCCGGTTTTTCTCCCCAGTTTACCTAACCCAGTTCTCTCCTTACCCCTCCCCCAGTTTTTATCTGGAGCACAGTTTCGGTACAGTTTTCTATCTCCATACAACTTCTCTTGCAGATTCGAACTTAGCAAACACTGTTAAAGCCAGAAATTCGGCCATCCAAGCTTTTCCCTTGGGACGCTAATGCCATGGTGATCGAACTGGAGTGGGTCTTCGACAAGCCTGTCTCGAAAAATCCATAAAAGTTTGCGTCAGGAATGGTGGGTCAACAGACATGAAAGAGCGACAAAAAATTGCGAAAATGCAACACCGTTGCCCCGCCTCAGTGCCCTCCTCCGTTTTTGCGCCAAAAAAGGTGCCACAACTTGACCGCTTACAGCGCCATGACAATGCAACCTAGGAAGCTAAAATTTTGGCTGCATCAACGGTGAAGCCTTGGCTATTCAACGCAAAAAACCGCATTCGAATGTGACACTCTGGTGGGGAGATATAAGCACAAACATCCGGCGAGTATATTATGAAACACCCTGTCTGTACATACACACTCATACTGAATATGTTCCGACGTATTGTATGCCGGTGGTGGAGCTGGGACAGCTGCTGTGGCTTGGGACAGAAGTCTTTGCCAGTTTGCGCCTTCCTCTCCTCGACTTCCCTCCTGTCTTCTACGAGGAGCGGACGAAGCCGAGCGGAGTCGGAAGCGAGGAAGGCGGACGCGTGTTGGAGAGGTATGTGTTGGCTGCGGAGGAGGCGAAGGAGAGGGAGCGGACGCCGACGCCGACAGCCAAGAGCGTGGGCAGAGGAAGGCCGAAGGGCGGCGGGAGCGGAGGCAGCAAGAAGCGCAAGCGCCGCCCCGCCGACCTGTTCGACGTGCCCAAGAAAGCCGGCTTCCGCTCCCACGGCTTCCTCTTCGTCTTCCACGCCACGGAGGCGCGCATACTCAAGGACAGAACCACCACTCAGCTGAGCACGGAAGGACGACGGAGCAGCGCCGAGGAGCCTGCGCAGCCAGCGCCACTGAAGTGGAGCAGATGGATGCAGGAAAAGGGCGTACAGGGCAAAAGGCGACTGGCGCCAGATATCGCCCTGCCTTGGAAAGGATTGACCAGTCTCGCTCACGCCTTCCTCTAACTACTCGCGCTCCCGCGGGCACCAGCAACAAAGGTGTGCCAACTACACTTATGCATAGCCGCTTCTCTGCTGCGGTCGAACGAGTTCTGTTTTACCTATTCTTCCGCGAACTACTATAAATAAGCATACTATATGTGCGTACCTATGCACATGGATGCTCTTCGTACAGTTCGACGCTTGCGGAAGGGGCGGTTTTGAGGAAATGAGGCCATGTCTCGGCGTTTTTTTGTAATTACACTCCCGCGGCTATGTACATTGCATAGATAATAATGTTTTCGGGCAATGTAGCGCACGTCTGAGGCTTGAATGAACAGTGAACCCATTGCGCAACTGACGCACAATGTTCCTGCTCACAACCTCAGCTTTTTCAAACATTCGTGCGTAAATTGGCCTTGTTCTCTCACTTTGCTGAGCCTGAGCGTTGTATTGTATACGTACCTACAATGCAAGAACTGGGCCCAGTTCTAGCAAGAACAAACAAGGTTTTTATTAGTTCTTGGCATTGATTACGTAAGATTTAGTGCAGGAAACCTGCAGACAGATAGTTGTGTGTGTACATTGAGTATCTATGACATTTTTGCAGAGCGTACGGATGCGCCTGCTGACTGCCTCCCTTCCTACACCGACGTTGTCGTTATCGTGGTATGCAATCAGCAGTGCACTGATGCCAAACTTTTGTCTGTAGGGCGCTACACACATAGCGAGAAAGCTCCCGGGGAATTTATGCGATGAAGCATAGGGAGGCCGGTGAATTCACCAGGAGTTTACTCACCACGTGTGAACACGTGAGAAAAATTTCGTACGTGGGAGCAAGCGAGAATGCTCGTCAAAACGCAAAACAAAACTCGGTTGTAAGTCGCCGTGAGTTTACTCGCCACGTGTGTAGCGCACTAGTCAGTGCTTTCCTTTCATTTGGAATGGATGACCGAACCCATTATAGCAGGAAGCTGATTGCGGTAGATAGATAAGATAGTGGACGTAATGCAGCCCATGATTGTTCTCTTTATTATGTGTTTGAATGATCTTTCTTATGTGTTTAAATGATAAACATGGCGTAAGCAAGCATATGAAAAGAAACTCTTTTGGAGAGCATGTGCCGCATCTTCGATCACAAAACAATCATTCATCGTTATCAGAAACAAGAGCGAGTAGTAGTATCACCAGGTGGCGAGCTATCATTTCCTAAAGACTTTCAATTGGGCCAAGCCAGACGCTGGCTACAATGTACAGTATACAACGTCTCGCAGAACGAAATAGCTAAATAAATAACATTATAAAGCTAATATTGAATAAGATTTATTTTCTAGGGCCATCATATTCTTGGCTGTCGCAGCAGTGTGACTTCATGAATTTGTACGAGCATTGAGTGTGGTGATCGCAGCATACAGTGGCGACACCTTGGATACTACTCTCCATCCTCCGTCGCCTTGTCAGTAGCATGTTATTCCACACCCATGCATCATCTTGCTTTCGGCCGCTCAGTTGTGAGCCTAAAATTAAGCGGTATAAATTATCGCGGTCGCATTTTATGGTCATGAATGTTAGCTGGGTTGATAAATTTTCAGAATTAATCCTAATCCAGGAAAAATTTGTTCGAAGTCTGAGCGTTACATTGGAAATATTTTACTTTTCTCCCGATGCGTAGTTCAATAGCTACGATTTTATGGCGGAATCACCGCTCGAATCCGATTATTAGATCTTGAGAATTGAGCTAAGAAACACAAAAAATGGGTAAGCTTACGTTTATATGTGACATGTTCTATTCCACCACCAGCGAAGCATTTATTGCAGATCTTCATCATCATTTTAGTGAGAGCATCGCCGCAGATTGGCTTGTGAAGGGCATAGCACTGTTGACTGACAAGAGAAAGAGATAGAAGGAAAAGCAGAACTCTCAGTGTTAATTGTCTACTGCTGCTATTCATCGCACAATTCTTTCAGAACTGCCACCGTCGCGTCGACATGAGAATTGTCTAAAACAGACTAGAATTTGAAGCGACACAGAAGCTGTAACTTTGTTATTGCCTATTTTGGCTAAAAATACTGTCGGTAATAGCACACCCCAGATGATAACTGCAGGAGTCTGTTTGTCAGGCCATGTTTACAGTTTTGAATTGCCAGGGGCTCTAAAGGTAATTGTAACCTTACTGCTTACCACGAAAATAGCTGGAAAATGTTGTCTGTAGGCAAGTGAACCGCCTGGAGAAACTTCACGAGGAAGCAAAAACTAGATCACCCACCAAGGACTCCCCAGGGACAGGTAGGACAGGCTTTTTCCTCGCTCAATGTCAACATCATTGTACAGTAATAAATACAAGAGGCCTATGTAGGTATATTATTAGCCTATCTGGCCAAAATTAGAAGTAAGAATATCATTCCAATTATCACAAAGCCGACAGTAATAATTACCTAATTCAAAGAACTGTAGGCTATGTTAATGATCATGATAATATACCTATAATCCCTGAAGTCGCTATGGTAGCCATGGGTGGCTAATGAAAAGGGGGGTCTCGTCATAGTCTATACTGAGGGGGGGGTCTCGTCATAGGGGGTCTCGTCATAGGGGGTCTCGTCATGGTACATACACACAGAGGGGGGTCTCGTCATAGGAGGTCTCGTCATAGGGGTCTCGTCATAACAAATACACACAGGGGGTCTCGTCACAGGGGGTCTCGTCACAGCTGATACACAGAGGGGGGTCTCGTCCCAGGGGGTCTCGTCATAGAGGGATCTCGTCCCCCACCTGGGGGGACATCCCCCAACTTGGGGACGTCGTCCCCCAACTGGGGGACGCTGGAGGCGACACTCAGCCACATTGTAGGAGGCGCCGCAAAAAACTCATAAACTTGATGTTTCAAGTTTATGTTACACCTGGGAGGTGAGCTCCAGGTCGGTATTTACCCAGCATTCTAAGGTGCGTGCAGAATTTTGCACACACCTTTTCGCCTGGGTAAACACCGACCTGTCTCAGGTATAACATAAACTTGAAACATCAAGTTTATGAGTTTTTGCGGCGCCTCCTACAATGTGGCTGAGTGTCGCCTCCAGCATCCCCCAGTTGGGGGACGACGTCATCAAGTTGGGGGACGTCCCCCAGGTGGGGACCCCCCATCACAGGAAGGTCTCGTCATGGGGTCTCGTCACAGGGCCCCTGTGATGAGACCCCATGACGAGACCTCCCTGTGACGAGACCCCCTCTGTGTATCAGCAGTGACGAGACCCCCTGTGACGAGACCCCCCTCTGTATGTAAGCTATGACGAGACCCCCTGTGTATAGACTATGACGAGACCCCCTATGACGAGACCCCCCTCCCCCCTGTGTGTGTGTGTGTTATGACGAGACCCCCTATGACGAGACCCCCCCTCAGTATAGACTATGACGAGACCCCCCTTTTCATTAGCCACCCATGGCTACCATAGCGACTTCAGGGATGTATGATACAATGAATGAACTACAGTACCACCATCAACCTTTCGATATCGAAATTAGAATTTTATAGTACGAAATTAGCTGTAAAAACATATTGTTAGGCAGGAAAAAAGAGGAGAACGTTCGAGCAACTGAAGCTGCCGTTATTATTGTTGCCCGCATAACACTTTTCCCCATTCACGAATATCCTGCCCATACAATGAAAAGCTGCAGTGGCACATGCTGTACTGTACTGTACTGTACGTACATACATACCATTTCTGTACTGTACATAGCGCACTGTCTGCTTCCTTCCTATTCATCTGCTGAGGACTTGCAATTAGGCGTGGCCGGAGCATGATTTTTTCATGCACTACCTACTGTAGATAATAAGCAAAGCATACACGGAACGCATAAAACGAGAGCCAAACTTGATAAGGAGCAGTTTTTTTAGAATACTGTGAGAGATGATTGGGACAGCAGAGAACCATAATTCTGAATCTCTAATTTTAGTAGTGCTTCCTCACGTGGTTTTCACACCTTTCCAATTGTGAAAAGCAGAGCAAGCGTGCTTTACCACATTTCTGGGTGTATATCCCAATGCGTATCTCCTACTCCTACCATTGATAAACCAATTTTACTCCATACCCATGTACGTTATCACATACATACACAGTCACGTCACCATCACCTACTGATGATCGTTTCCTCAACAGACCAATTTCATATTTAGTAACACCGGAAAGGAACCTGAATATTTATCCCCATAACCCCAAGGCCAAGGCCTATGCATGCACCCAGAACTACGGTAGTCTGAGATGAGAGTAATTGCTTGTTTTTAACATTTTTTTACGCAAAAATAGTAATGTATGTACTGCAGGGGTTGTGAAGTACGTACTGTACATAGTAACTATATCTACATAGCGGAAGGTGATAACGATAAGCATACGTCGCTGGTGAAGCACTGAACTCATCGTTATGCTTCTGATGGCTGATGCCTTGGACCTACTTTTCGAGGCAACCTGATCAACTCATTGCTGATAGCCTCAAGAAACTGAAAAATTTGGCGGGAGTCGATCTGACCCATTTTAACCTAATCAATTCTGTTTTTGTAAATGGTCTAGCTAGACAAAACAAAATTAAAGTCCAAAGCTCTCAGAAGAATTCAACTCACCATTCTGAATTCATCATTCCATGCATATCAATGTTTTGTATTCAACGTTACATTTGCTGTTTTGCCATATTTATTTTATTTACGCTAGATGAGCCTAATTAGTTTGAGTGACTGTTGTACATGTATAGGTGGTTTGGTCGGTTGCTTATGTTAACTGATGATGTGCGTAGGTGTCCAGTCTAACTGGTTGACAAAGACAACATGATGACGACAAGTTTTTTCGAGACCTACCGCACCCCACAGGGTCGGCAGTATTTAAACCCACAGTGTCCGGTTCCACTTTTAAAGGAGATCCCGTGAGTCAAAAACCTCGAAAATCGTCACCTGAACTGGACCTAACGAAAAACTGTAACTTCAACACCTTGTAGCAACGCAAACACCGGTACAGATACTGATACATAAATAGACATAGGCCTAATCGTTGCACGAATCGTATCTCTGTACTCGTTGTAGAGTATCTGTACTCGGCCTGCTTTTAATTAAAATTTGCTTATGTGGATGTAGGGTACGCTACGTACTGTGCGCAAGGAGCCTACCGTACTCCCGTACATTTGTCGCCGAAATTTCGTTCAGGTTGTTTTGCCGCTTGCTCGAGAGGGGGCGCTGCGGCCGGCAGTAACTACTGTTCTTCGCTTCGTGTGATGTAGCGTAGTACGTACCTACCTAACTCTAGCTGAACTCGACTAGTACTGTCGCCGTTGCTGTTTTTGAAGTTTTTCAAACGGGAAATTTTAGAGACCCATCTGCTGCTGTCAGGTGTATTATTATTAGTAGTTTAGTGGCCATATTGATTTCGCGGCGTTTCCTCACGGGACCAAATACACGCCCGTCGCCGTCACCACGATAGTCGTTTATTGTCTCTACTGCATTGTATCAGTGAATTTGAAACGAAAAAAACAACGCGCCGAGACTCGTTTTGAAATCGCATCTCCAGCCCACAACTTCGGCAAGACTGTCGCCCACCTTCATTGACTCTGTTCAACCTGTGCGCTTTTCTCGCAACTTTCACGATGCATCTTCACTCCGACACCTCTGCTAGTCATCGTCATTGAATTGGCTCTTTCTCCAAGCACCATACATGCTCCATCCAACCATGCCCAGGGCCAAGAGCTGCACCTGGATTGTTTGCTTCTTATTAGCGGCTGGTAAGCGCGCCCAGTACATCGTACGTAAAGTATGTAGCATCGATGGATACGTACGTAGTAGCAGCATGCTCTGTGTCCGGCAGCAACGGCGGGTTTCATCGAGCAAAGTGCACTTGACCAGACTGGAAGTACCTACATGCTTGCTCTCTATTATTTGAGAACTATTCCATGCAGCCTCGTCGCATAATGTTTCTGTTCCTGATTTTACCTGGTTACGGCGGCATTGTTTTCCTTTCTTAGTATGCATCTTAGTGTAGTTTGTTTGTGGTGAGTCATACGTAATGACCATCGCTTCGAAGCACTGCTTCTCCTCCATCATTGTTACGTGTACATGCATACATGTGTTGGCGTAGTTTTCTTCGTTGCCATGGATGCATCGGGTTAGCTTGTGACATTTATGCACCATCGTTGAGGATGACGCGAATCTCATCTCTGCTCTCTCATGGTGTACCTATACCTATACTGCGGTGCTGCTTATCCGTGTAAAGAAGCCGTCACCTATACCTAAGACACGTTTCTTTTTTCTATTCCTCCTGGGGAATACTGGGTACAGTTTTAGTGCATGTCGGCGTGCTTGCATTATTGGATGAATAGCCGCAAGCGCATTTAGCAGTTGCTGCGGCTGCTACCTGGCACCAAGCGCCATTTGCAGAGCTCGATTTTTTTAGTGAAGTAACGGTGTAGGTGAATGAATATGTATATGGGTATTGAGCTTTATGATCTACATTGAGCACGCGGCTAGCGCTTTCCGCATTGTTCAGGTTGTAGCATCGATTAGCTCAGCACGAGTCTCGTTTCGTTCGTTGCCTCGTATTGTGCTCTATTCTCTCTGAAAAGCAATAATGCGATGCTAACGAGGGCGCAACAAACATAGGCACACACGAGTGATCATCCCTAAACAGAAATCGACAACAGGTTCGGGTTTATTTTAATACACTACAATAACTTGCCGCGACTTTATTGTGGATATCTAATACTTGACATAAACTAGTCATATAGTAGGTGGCATCATGAGCAAGATTCGATACGGTAATACACAGTTTCATCTATTGTGTATGAAATTTGCAAGTCGGCACATACGATGCTATCGTGGATCTGTCACGAGCCATAAGTTTCTAGAATACATAAACGGCCGTCAAGGTTGTTGTTGTTGATCATGTTGAGGGCACGTAATACATTGCTTTCGCTAGGTGAAAGAGCAAAATGCGTTCCGTACACATGTTATCACAGGCTCTGTTCTGTTCGGATTCAGGGATAAGGAAGAATGGAGCATGGGTTTGCGGTGTGATATTCCTGCTTTTGTCGAGCAGCTGGAGAGGAGTGAGATTGTTTCCTCTCTCTCTCGAGCTGGCAAACTCAACTGTCAATCATCTGGTGTAGTTGGCACTCACAACTGTGGCGCAGTTGTTGATGTTTGGTAGCTGGGCTGGGCTGGACAGGGGCAATCTGAGTGCGCTGTGCTGTGCGCTGGGTCTGTACATAATGCGCCAAACGCAATGGAGTGTAATATTTTACAACTTATTAAGATCAGCGGCTAACGTTTTTTGCGGTGCACCAGAATGCGGGTATGAGATCGAGATGGGGTACTGTTCCAGGGTATCAGTGCCGCCCAGAGTGTTTATGTTGCGCAGCTTTTACGCCAATCATCCGTATGTAACTGCAAGCGATTATGGAGTAAACAAGCGCACAATTTTTACTACGCATAGCGATCAATCAACTATGTACAGGGTGTCCAAACTAAATTTGCACAACTTTCAATTGACCATAACTCCCGTTTTAAGCGGCAGAGAAGGATGGGACCTAGCTCATCTGAAAGCTCAATTCAAGAGCTATAATATAGTATGTCTGCCGTTTCGCTATGACTTACCGTTTGCGAGTTAGAGCGATTCCCGCAAAACACCTCAAAAATGATTTTGGCCAAACTGAATCCACATCAATTTCCCTTTTTGGCTGTATTTTTCTTGCTTCAGCCAGAGATAATCTGTCATAAATATGAGTATTGTTCATTGATACCCTTTTGATTGAATCATGTTGGATGAATTTCACCTTCTGGATGAATCTGTGCACTTTATTGTCCATTTTCACTCTCCCATGCTAAACTGTCACAGTGCAATGCCATCCTTTTGGTTAGTTTTGAACATTTTGGTCAAAAAACTCTTCTAGGTGCAAAAATCCAATCTCCAATGGTGTGGTACATTGGAGACATTGCTGGTCAATTATTTTCCTCTTTCACATTCGTACTACACGTTTTAGCCCAGTTATCAATCAATTAGCTGTGCGATCTAGAAAGTCGCCAAAATCCAGTTTGGCCAAAATCATTTTTGCGGTGTTTTGCGGGAATCGCTCTAACTCGCGAACGGTGAGGCAGAGCGAAACGGCAGACATACCGTATTGTAGCTCTTGAATTGAGCTTTCAGATGAGCTAGGTCCCATCCTTCTCTGCCGCTTAAAACGGGAGTTATGGTCAATTGAAAGTTGTGCAAATTTAGTTTGGACACCCTGTATATTCATACTATCAACTATACGCATACAGTACACTGAACATAATAAAGGCTAATACTATACATACGGTTCGTTGGGAGGATGAAGGCATGTACAGTAGATACACATGCATACATAGTTGTATCAAAAATAATGCTGCATGTTCGACTGTTCCGTGAACGATCTTATGGGATTGTTTTCTTCAGCATTTGTGACATTCGGTCAGAAGAACGGGCCCTCCAAGTTTAAGTCGCCATGGAAGGAGAAGGAACGAAAGGAGCTGACAGGGAAGAACAAGGGGCCGAACACAGTCATTCTGCCACCAGAGGACGACGGAGCAGCAGAGGAGCAGGGATGGCTGCCGATGCGCGGACCCGGGATGTTCCAAGAACAGGCTACAACATACGGCTATGGTGGATACGGGTACGGATACGAGGAAGAAGCCGCCATGGACGAGCCCATCACACTCACACAGCCACCCGAACAAACGACTGCTGATCAGCTTCAAACGCAAGGTGAGCCTCCACACCACACCGCACTGCGCTTGTTGGCTGCTTCACGCATACGTACCAACCATACATACTTCTGTAAAGCATACATAATGGCAAGTCTATGTGTGTGTCTGTGTGTGTGTGCTGGTGTTTGGAAGGGCATAAATTATTAGGCCTATCCACACTTTACCAAAAATATATAACCATAACCCCTCCTGTACAGAGAAGAATGGCTCATTGGGCTGATTTTCTGCCAGTGTTTGCCTCTTTAGTTTACACTATGTAAGATAGCCATTCTTCTCTCTCGGCTGTAAGTTTCAAAATCCCCATTTTCACTTCGTCAAACGAAGCCGAAACAAATTTCATGCATGATGATGGAAAGAAACATGTTTTCATTTGTCCGCGACTGCGCGCATGGGCACACAATTACTTTAGACGGATAGACGACGTTTGAAAAATCTATTCGCATTCGCATAGAAGTCAGAGAACGCCGGGGACAGGAGGAAGGGATGGGATCTCTCTCCAAGCATGAGCGAGACAACCTTGAAGCAGTTTCTTTCTTCTTTTGTAGAAACGACGACGACGAACAGCACTGAGAGTTCGAATGAGACGGAGTCGACCACTGTCGAACTGGATATGGACAACAGCACAACTACTATGGCACCATCCAGCAATGAGAGCACACAGCTCACAACGCCAAGCACCATGAACAGCACCCTTGACACGACAGATGATTGTAAGAGTTCTTAGCTTTCAATATCATCCATAATGTATTTTCCTTCCACCACCAAAAGTGCATGCGCAAAAAGTGTGCATCCCTGTGTCACTGTCACGTCATTGTCCTTGGTTTATTTTTGGTATAGCACTATCCCTGACAAGTATCAGCTATTGATGATAAGAATATCTAACTACTAGCAAGCAGTAACGCAATTTGTCGTTTGTGTCCACACAGTTTTTGCCATTGGTAACCTGACTGCTGCCAGCAGCTCAACTTTTGACAGTGCCATGTCTCACAAAGGCTCAACACTTGGCATTGTTGCAATTGATGCTTCCACTGCAATAGCTTCCAACACAACTGTCAGCGCTCTAACTGATGCTTCTGGCACCACTTTCACGCCATCTAACGTTTCATCAATAAATGCAAACATGCTCCTTGTTAGTCACAGTACAGCAGAAGAAGAGAGAGCAACCTCTGATTTTGCCACCGAGATTGAGCAGGAGTCCAATGACATCTCAATGAACAATGTGACCTCTAATATGACAGAGTGGACATCAACTGCAAGCTCATTGGATAGCAAAGTCACCATTGCTGAGATAGCGCTGGAGTCAACTCGCAGCTCAGCGGTTACTGTGACCTCTAATATAACAGATGAGACATCAAGTGTGAGCTCAGTAGATAATGCCACCAGTGTTGAGATGGAGCTAGATTCACCTGAGAGTTCAATAGATAATGTTACAGACTGGATGTCAACTGACAGCTCATTGGATAGCAAAGTCACCAGTGCTGAGATAGAGCTGGAGTCAACTGAAAGCTCAATGGATAATGGTACAGACTGGATGTCAACTGACACCTCATTGGATAGCAAAGTCACCAGTGCTGAGATAGAGCTGGAGTCAACTGACAGCTCATTGAATAATGTTACAGACTGGATGTCAACTGTGAGCTCATTGGACAATGTCACCAGTACGAAAGTAGAGCTGGAGTCTACTGACAGCTCATTGGATAGCAAAGTCACCAGTGCTGGGATAGAGCTGGAGTCAACTGACAGCTCATTGGATAATGTTACAGACCGGATGTCAACTGTGAGCTCATTGGATAATGTCACCAGTGTTGAAGTAGAACTGGAGTCTACTGACAGCTCATTGGATAACGTTACAGACGAGATGTCAACTGTGAGCTCATTGGACAATGTTACAGACGAGATGTCAACTGTGAGCATAGAACTGCAGTCAACCGACAGCTCAACCGATTTTGTGACAAAGTGGACGTCAACTGTGAGCTCTTTGGATAATGTCACCAGTGCTAAAATAGAGCTGGAGTCAACTGACAGCTCATTGGATAATGTTACAGACTGGATGTCAACTGTGAGCTTATCGAATAATGTCACCAATGGTGAAATAGAGCTGGAGTCAACCGTGAGCCCATTGGACAATGTCACCATTGCTGAGACCAGACCAGACCAGATGTCAACTGGGAGCTCATTGTATAATGTCACCAGTGCTGAAGTAGAACTGGAGTCAACTGACAGCTCATTGGACAATGTTACAGACTGGATGTCAACTGTGAGCTTATCGAATAATGTCACCAATGGTGAAATAGAGCTGGAGTCAACCGTGAGCCCATTGGACAATGTCACCATTGCTGAGATAGAGCTGGAGTCAAGCGACAGCTCAATAAATACGACAGACTGGACGTCGACTAACTCATTGGATAATGTCACTATTGGTGAGATAGAGCTGGAATTTGAGAATTCAACCACTACTGAAATGTACAGCGTCGTCAGCTCTACTGATGAGGAGGCCACTCTGTCTAACGTATCAACAAGCGAATATTCCACAGCTGCATCTACTGCTGAGCTTCTCGCTTCATCCACAGATACAAGTAGCTGCACCATCAGAGTTTTTGTTATGCGCACGCTTCAGCAATAAGCATGCTCTCTTGTCAAGACGCTTGATAGTGCTTGGGACCTGCTTTTCACTTCGTTGACAAACACTCAGTACTTTATGTATTGTACATATGCACCTTGAGATATTGTCTCTTATCTTCAATTTTTATAAAACGTGATCATTTGTGTTTTCAGATGAAAACACCACCCCTTCTAGTTCAGTTGAGCTGGAAATGACAACTGCATCGGCTGTGAATGAGTCAGAAACTGATAGCATACCAACTCTATCTTCCAACGTGACCACTGATGCTTCAACGGAAAATGAAACAGATTCATCAGGAAACGTGACTGCTTCAACAACGAGCAGCGAAACGAATCAGACCACATCCGTTGAGTTGAAAGCTTCAACTACAAAACAGTCAGAATCAAATGCTACTTACTCAAACGCTACAACTGCCATAGTTCTGGAAACGACCACCGAAAGTGCGACTTCATCTGATAATGACACGACAAAATCTGATGACTCTGCAGGCAATACAACTCTGGAAATGACTACTTTGCCATCATCAAGCAATGAGACATTGACTGTCGATGCCACCACAGCTTCTGAAGTGGAGAACGTCACAGCATCTGTGAACGGAACAACTGATACTGAGTTGGAAGCAACAACTATGCCATCTTCAGGTGATAATGCGACAGAGATTGAATTGGAAATGTCGACAGCTGCAGAGGAGAACGATAGCAGCACCAATGCAACCGATGTCGCACTGGAAATGACAACGGCGCTGGCCACTGAAAATGCAACAACCGTCGAGTTGGAAATGTCGACATCTGCAATCGAAAATGATACTACCACTATTACTACGGGCGGGGACAATGCTACTGCTTCTGATATGAGTACGACCGACTCTGCAGAAGGCTTAACAAGCACTGCACCTTCCACAGAAAATGCCACAACCAGCAGTGTCGAGTTTGGGCCAACATCTGAAAGTGCGGAGAATGGAACTATGACCATAGAATCCGCTACTGAAGGTGACAACGATACATCCACAGTTGTTCAAACTACGGCGACGTCTGCTTCAGCGGAGAACGAGACTACTGTCGATCTTGAAATGTCGACAACTCCAACTGTCTCGTCGGGCGAAAATGCAACAGACACTGTTGATTCCGTCGAGGTAACAACATCTGATTCAACTGAAAATAGCACGGTCGGTTCAACAGGAACGAGTGAAAGCTCTGCAACAACAGAGACAAATGCAACAGAGGAAGAGCTTTCCACTGTGACTGAAGCGCCATCTACAGAGAACGTCACTTCCGATGAAGCGGCCACTAGTACAGTGGAGCTAGAAATGACATCAACAGCTGGAGCAGGGAGCAACGAGACCACGGAAACGGATGCAACGACTGAAGTTTCTGTGACTGGTGACGGAAATGTTACTGAGCGGGTAACCGATGCCATTGAAACATCTACTGATGTCAGCGCGTTAACTGAAACGGTTGGTGGAAATGAGACGACGGGCACTGACACTTTCACCACAAGCGGTGTAAGTGCCACAACGGGGAGTACAGGACAAGAGAACGAGACGGAAACGACAGAATCAGCCATGGAGTCAACCACATCGGAATCAGTGGTAACATCCAGTGGAAATGAGACGACGGGCACTGATGGTATCACCATCAGCGGTGTGAGTGCCACAACAGGAAGTGGAGGACAAGAAAACGAGACGGAAACAACAGGATCAGCGATGGAGTCAACCACATCGGAATCAGTGGTAACATCCAGCGGCAATGTCACAAATGAGACTGATGTGACCACTGTAGAGCCAGCTACAGATGAAACCACGGATGTTGGCCCAACGGTGACAGGTGAGACTGGGATTACTTCTGTCTCTGTTGACTCCACCACTGGAGGCAGTATGCTTGAAACAACTGATACTGCCACAAATGCTGTCACAACTGGCAGTAGCGCAGTAACAGACGAAATAGCCACCTCTGTTGTCGAGACCACTATCGGTCAGACAACGGCTATCGGTCAGACTACGGAAGGAACCACGGGTGAACCCAGCACATCTGACAGCACAGAAAGCCTTGCAGCTACAACAACTAAGGACGGAATACCGACCACAGCCCAGTAAGCGCCTTCTTAGGTGGCTATGTATGTACATAGACTGATCTAAGTATGTACAGGATGTTTTTTCTCCTGAACGATGTTATTGACTGCCAATCTCAGCAGGTTGCCCTACACCGATTTCTCCCAAGTGTCCCCGAGGGTATACAGTACCATTTCATTTACTCTTGACAAATTTTCGTGTTGCGGAAACGACAACAAAGTAACAATTCCTGCATATTTGTTGACAACAAAGTGACAACAGTTTTGCAACTTGTTGACAAATGTGAGATGCGGATACGGCATGTGTTAAAATGCTGCGTTGGTGGTAGAATTTTAACAGATAACATGAAATCACTACTTTTTTAAAGTCGTTCAGGAGGAAAAACACCCCGTACTACTGCATGTATGTAATGTACGTACTACGTACATACGCGGGAGTACCACTGGAAAGCATAGGCTATGTACGTACGTATGTACCTACGTGGCCGTATTATTTTTATTCTAAAGTATAAAACATACGGCAGTGTGTTCCTTATACAGTGCCGTCCAGCCAGGCGGAAACACTGCTTTCAGAGGAACCGAAGCGACCACAGCAATGGGGGAGGAAAGTACAAGTGCAAGCTCTACCAGTTCATCCACTACAACCACAACCACAACTTCGACTACTACTACTACTACAGCTGCTACAACCACAACAACTACGACAACTTCTATAACTATTGCAAAGAGTCTTCACACAGTGTCATTCAGCTTTAAAATTATCGATGTCGACTACAATTCTTACTACGGTGACAAGCTGTCAACTCAGTACCAGACCTTGGATAGCGAGCTTTCCACTGATGTAATGCTCGTTCCTTCGCATAAAATATTGTGTCTTAACCTGACCTATATAGTGCAGCAGAGATATCAAGAATATGCTTTGTTACTTTTCAGCTGGAATCAATCTTCCAACAAATCATGGGCGACAAGTTTTCCAGCACCCAGATCAAGGGCTTCAGGTCTGCCACGAAGCTCCCACAAAAGTCGTACACCCTGGGTCGGTGTGGACAGTTTGAAAAAATCCGGGCGCTGTCTGCGCCGCGTACACAAAGTGTGGCGCGCGCGCGTAGACAGTTGTGAAAGAAGCGGACTATAATTTGGCGCGCGTTTCGCAACTGTCTACGCGCGCGCGCCGCACTTTGCACGCGGCGCATAGACAGCGCCCGGATTTTTTCAAACTGTCCACACTGACCCAGGGAGTACGACTTTTGTGAGAGCTTGAGGGTGAACTTTGCAAATTGCAGTAATAAGAATACTGTAGTACTGTACTGTACACTGACACTAATGGTCTCTCTTATAGCAGCGGAAGTGTAAAGGTGTCAGGCGAAGCAAAATTCACTGAGCGTCTCAACACGCAGTCGCTGGCTGATGATTTCTATGATGAAGTGGTGAACAAGCGAAATAAGATTATTGGTGGCCATGAAGTGGATCCTGCCAGCATTGAATTTGACGGTGAGATCAGCTCACGAGGACCGCACACACCACACGCAATACCGAGATCCTTGACAGCAACCGCCTTAGATTCCTTCAGGACCCATTGTCTATGATCACAAATCTGCTACTACCTATACCTACATAGCTTCATTAATTATGCATGTCTTTTTAAGGCGTGAAAGCAGAGCACCAGACACAAGAAAATCCGAGCAAAAGTGGAATGCCTGGTTATCTGGTTGGTCTGATCGCTGCGTTCGTCGTCATAGTACTGGTTGCAGCCATCATTGGACTCATTATGGTACATAATATGTTCCATGTTGTTTATGTATATAATCCAATACCAACCAAGGTCCCGCAGTTCCTGGATTTCACTCGCAGATTTCACTTGCAGTCCCACAATCCCATAATCCCTGGATTTCACTATATGGGCTAAATGCGAGGGCAAATGATGGTCGTCGGCGGGGGGGGTAATACGAGGGGCTATATTCGAGAGGGGCTACAAACGAGGGTTTACAGTAAGTGGGTGAGTAAGGTACAACATTTTATGCATCACGCAGCTTGACAGGAAAGGGTCTATGCGATCACTGGTAAGATTTGATGTTTAGGCAGGCAGAACTACAGTACTATGTGGTGTCGTCGTGATCATAAGACTGACTGTATATTACTTTGCTAAACTCTATCGTTGCTTGTCACCTTTAGTTTGCACGTACCCACTTGTCCCAACCAATTCATCAATCATTGCTCTTGTTTTCCCGGGTTGTTTTGCCTTTACTTTTACTATTACACTTTTCATATTGGTTTGGGTAGGGACCAACAGGTTGCGAGCATCTTCTTACATTTTTCAGTGTTGCTCAGAAGTGCACGTACACTCGTGGCGCAGCACTGTGAAAATAAGATAATCGCCTCCTCGCCAAACAATGCCACCAAGCACCAACACTATTATGGGCACAAGGTTACACTTATTGAAATTGGCAGTCAATCCACGAGAAACAACACCCTGTACAATCATAATGTTACCATACCCACTGTGCTTGGCGGCTGTACAGTTTTTAATATTGCCTCTGGCCCTCATTGTCAAAACCCACTCCTCGACAAATTCGATTGCATTGTGCCGTGGTTCTTGTATGCTGTGCTGTTAGGTGTTAGTGATGTGGTGCACGATTGCTAATGATCTCTTCCTTGTGTGCGTACGTCTACATAAAACACAGCTGTTTTTTGCAGTTTCAACAGCATCGCCATCGTTCTCACCGTCTGCGGGATGACGACTACATGTTCGACGACGATGTGAACAGCGACGGGCTGAACAACGGAATGGTGGCAGTGAAGCATTGGCAGTCATCCGGGGGCGCCGCAGAGGGAGGAGGAGGGAGAGAGACGACGGTGGCAGTGACGACGGCAGGAGGCGGAAGAGACGCCTACACCGCCGTCAACATGTACGAGATGACGGAGACACCGACGGCGGCAGACGAAGCGCCTCCTCCTCCTCCTCCTCGTCCTCTACCTCGTCTTCCACCAGCCACCGACCAACTGCTTACTCCAGAAGCAGGAGGCGAGCAGAACGGGACGTCCATCGTCGTCCCCAGCCAAAATTATGGGTACACGCCGGAACCTAGTACACGGATAGAGCCTACGGTAAGACGCAGTCGTTCGTTAGCATCGTACGTACAAACTACGCTCGTTGCTCCTCCCGACCATCACATCCCTACCTGACATACCTAGAATAGTACTTCTGTAAACCTACATATGGACATACTTTACTAATATCGCATACCGTATTTACCGGTGCATAACCCCCCCAATGCATAACCCCCCCCCCAATGCATACCCCCATATTGGCAAAACATAAAAAATGCCCTATGCATAGCCCCCCCTATGCATAGCCCCATATGTACAGTACAGTACCTGAACCTACCTATGTAAGCTGGTCACATAGTACCCATAGCCACTCCCACACCAAGCTAAGGTGCCTATAAGCCTGCTTGGGGTGTATTGTACCAGAATAACCGTGTTTTGACCTCAATTATGCCCCAAAACACGTGCTTTTCACCTAAAAAATATGCCTCTGCGCACCTCTCAAAAACATAAAAAATGCCCCATGCATAACCCCCCCAATGCATAACCCCCCTATGCATAACCCCATATGGGACCTCTCAATTTTTGCATACCCCCATGGGGCTATGCACCGGTAAATACGGTACTTCAACCCTCAGTTCCTAATAATAACCTTATGACGTCTGTCGTAATGAGTCGACTCCGACAACACCTGCTTTCTTTACGTGGCAATGCAATACATAACCTGCTTTAATTAGTACATTACTACCAACACCAAGCCAAAAATGCGAAACTTGTTATGGGGAATTCAGGGTGCACAGTCGTATTTGATGGGCATCTACAGTTGGTAATAGAACAAATGGCAATGATTGCTTTTCTAGAAGAGGCAGAGTAAGTTGTACCACATGACTCCTTTGCGCTCTTTTACGGCTGCTGACTCACCTACTTTTCTCAGTAGAAAGGTACTGTTACCTCCAGCTTGAGCTTGCCAGCTTCATGCTTTTCGCCTTTCTTTCGGGATTCTTGGTATACGGTACCTCTTCCGCCTGCAACCTGCTATACATTTTGGCAGGTGCTTAAACTTGGGATTGTGGTTTGGGAAACTTTGACGTAGTCTGTTTGACGCACATATTTCAATTTTGCACCTTTTTGATTACTATGAACATGCAATGCGGCAGTACGCTACGTTATGTTTTAGGGGGTTTTGCGAGTTCCTGTTGGTCCCAAAGATGAAGCGGAAAGTCCCCTTGATTGAAGGACTCCCATGGTCGACACACCTCACGGCTCATGATTGTGTACTCTTTAGTTCTACTTCTCTCAGCATTTTGTGCGTACTAGAATATCCATACGACTGTCCGATCATGCGTCATGCCGAACAATTTTTATAGTTGCATATTCATTCATGTTGGTTGGTTAGCATATTTGAGAACAAGTTTGTATACCTTTCATATCGGTGCATTCCATGTTTTTGTGGACAGTGTACAGTGCTATACATTCTTCGAATTAGGCCAGTTTTTCATTCATTTTGATGCCAATCTCTCATCAGATGTTTTTACATTGTGGTAAATTTCTCCATCGCAGTGTTCTGAATGGTTAGGGCTACTAACGAACTAAGCTTTCTGAACTGCTTTTTCTTAGACGTAAATTCAAGAGTGAGTGACAGTGAGTACTGTAAAATGTATTGGTGCTACCTATTTGCCTATGTTGAAGCGATAATTAGTTATCTACGTAACGTAGTAGTGGTGTGATAATTGCTTATGCTAGAGCGCCTTTGAGCTTTGCCGGTTGTTCATCAATGATCTTGCTGTAGTGATGCGAGAATTATACTGCTATTATCTTCTGTTTGGTAGGCCTACTTCATACCATTGCATTCTGTTAGGTATTCCAGCAATAATCAGTAGTGACTTAGCAATCGACCGCTAGTGTCGTTCATTTTCTATTTTGCTCAACGCCTTGACTCTTCCGTGTGCGTTTATATTTGATCTTGAAATTGATTTTATTTTATCACCAGTACGTAACGTAAATCAAATCGTCACATTTGGGGGACAAAAGGAAACCACATGAACCAATGACTATCGCATCAGTGCCGTACAGAACTTTCGCAGCAAATGTACTTGCTTTTTATCATACTGTACATGCATCTGGCCATGGTGCCAGTGAGTCCCGCTTCGAACTCTTCGCACGCATTCGGGTGCATGGGGCTGCAGTGTCGGTGAACTCCATTTTGCACTAATACTGGCAGAAAACCAGGGGCCTCTGAGCATTCTAAAACAAAAACCAGCGGAGAAGTAAACAGCCGAAAAACCCGATACGTCTTGGAAGCAGCTGCAGCTGGTTAGAGCCAGTTTCCCGCCGTAAAACGTTTCATGAGAATGTTGCAACAGGTATGTACTTTAATCCAATATGTATTGCTGTTGTCAACCGTTGCATACAGAGTAGTCTATCATCAACCCAAAACTTCCCCGCACGTGCTACTATACAATACCGTAGTATGCGTCCAAGTGAATGTAACTTTAGAGCAAAAGTGCAGTTTAAATGAAACATTAAAATTTTTTACCCGGGGATGATACTACAGGTTGTTGATGCTGAGGCGGAGCTGGAGCCGCTGAAAGGTGATTAGAATGACGAGCAGAAGAAGAAGAAGAAGAAGAAGGGACGCCCTGCTGTTGCTGATAAGGGGGTTGAACAATAATTTCGGGTGGTGGCCACAGTTGGTGCGCGTTGGGCAGCAGATGTTGCGGAGAAGCATAGCTGCTGCTGTTATTCTGCGTGTTCAGCAGGCAACAGAGGTATTTGTCCAGCGTTTCCGTATAGAGACAGAAAGCGGCGTCCGGGCATCCGCCCTGCTCCGGGTTCCTTACTCCCGGAATGCAGAAACGATAGTCGCTTGTACCCACCATCATCGGTATCATGTTCGGAGGAATCGGAGGGCAGACGTTCGAAGCGCCTACTATTTTATTCATACAGTGTACATACAACACAAATGTACGTACAGTATGTACAGGTGCTTTGGAACTACAAAGTCCGCGTCATACGTAGCTTCATTGCCAACTGCGAACTGCATCGAGTCGTTAGCTTACCAGAAACGGAAGGCTGCTGCCTAGAGTTTTTCGCCAGGTGCATGGGTCCTGCAGTGTGAGGCCATTGAGGCTGTTGGATAAGAGATGGAGTAGACGGCGGAGCAGGTGTCAGTGTGTGATGAGCTTTCACTACGGGTTGATGCCTGGGCTTGATGCGTGAGCAGCAGATGAACTTGCTGATCTTGTCTGACCATTGACACACGACACCGGTGGTTGGTGAGCCGCAGGAGTGCAACAGATCCGAAGGCAGAGCAGTCGGACTGCACGGCTTGTAGTCCCCAGTATCCAGCATCACCGGATACAAACGCGGTGGACACACTGCAAACCATCACAATGCATTATTCTTGCTGACCGTCACACAGGGGCATGTTTGCGAAGTTATACATATTTTTACCGATATTTTTACTTATGCAAAAATCGAGAGATCCCATATCAGGACTTTGCATATAGCATAGGAGTTACGTACGTATGCAGAGGTAAATAAATACCGGTATTTACCGGTGCATAGCCCCCAATGCATAGCCCCCCCCATGCATAGCCCCATATGTACTGTAGAGTACCTGAAGCTACGTATATAAGCTGGTCATAAGCTATCCTTAGCCACTCCCACACCAAGCTAAGATGGCTACAAGCCTGCTTGGGGGTGTATCTACTAACAAATAGGAGCGCTGTGTGTCTGTGTGTGTGTGTCTGTGATGCAATAAACTCGCTCAGTTTTGCAGCTACAGCGTTGGCCAATGGCTCATTCGAAAGCTTATAAGCCCAAGGGCGCCAGGAAGGCCTTCGATTTTTGATCTGATCAGTCGATCTACTAACAAATAGGAGCGCTGTGTGTCTGTGTGTGTGTGTCTGTGATGCAATAAACTCGCTCAGTTTTGCAGCTACAGCGTTGGCCAATGGCTCATTCGAAAGCTTATAAGCCCAAGGGCGCCAGGAAGGCCTTCGATTTTTGATCTGATCAGTCGATCGCCAATAATCGATCGATAATCGATATTTTAGTAATAGCGCGCAGATTCGCTCACACTCACTCAATTTTGAAGCTACAGCGTCCATCCAGGGCTCTTCAAAGAGCTTATGGCCTCGAGGACGCCAGGAAGGCCTTCGATTTGTGATATGATCAACTGATCACCAATAATCGATCGATAATCGATATTTTAGTGCTAAGAGCTACAGGCTGTAGTTGCTTTTCTTCGTCTTCCACACGTCTGGGTAAAATAATCAAACTACTAATAATCTTGTTTTGACCTCAATTATGCCCTAAAACACGTGATTTTGACCTAAAAATATGCCTCTGCGCACCTCTCAAAAACATAAAAAGGCCCCATGCATAGCCCCCCCCCTATGCATAGCCCCATATAGGACCGCTCAATTTTTGCATAGCCCTACCGGTAAAACGGTACGGTATTATACGTACCTACGCACAGGGCACAGATCACACTACCTGCAGTTGGTTTCTTCGGCAGCGCTTTCATGGATGGATTGCGTACTCTAGTCCTTGCATTTGCCTTCAAGCAGCAATAGTATCCGTTCATGGCCTCGACAGCTCTCGAGTACCAGCAGTAATAGCCGCCGGGGCAGGAAGATTCCACGTTAGGGGTGCACTGCATCGGCTGCAGCGACTGGGCATCCATAAATGGGCGAGAGTTGGTCGGACAGAGGTCCAGAAACTCCCGCTTCCCGCCACAACAAACAGCTTGACCCAGGAGCTCAGACTCGACACAGTGGAATCCATCCGGACAGCCGTGACCCAACGCAGCATCGCATAACGTCAGTCGACCAGTATTCACATCTTCGTGGATTATCTCACCAGGATCACACGCTGTGCATGGTAGGATAGGAAACACGAACGTACACAAACCGTACAAGTGACAGTCATATCGATAAGGTAACTCTTGCCATCCAAGCTCATACCAGCGGACATGCAGTAGTTTTCGCATGACTTTTTGGAATTGAAATTGTTTTTATTTCCGTCGCATCCGTTGTACTCGAATCGCTCACAGTTCTTGGATGTTGGATTGAACCAATAGCGGAGGATGGTGCTACTACTGCAACGCACTCCACCATCCATGTACTGACTGCAGGTATACGCTTAAACCAGAAAACCCCATGCGGATCTGCAGAACAGGTCTGTGATACTGTTCCATACTTCGTTTTGGACAGCAATAACTGGCTCCGATGTCCATTCCAGCTCTTCGTTCCATCCTGGCTATGGGTGTGCAGTAGTGAGAGGTGGGACAATCACTGCTCAGTTTGCACTGTCGAACCATCCCGTTACCATTCTTCCAAGGATCACCACCATCTGGACAGCCTGAAATGTGAAACGCGTATGATATCAGACTCTACTTAGAGTAAAGACAGGAACGCTGTACAGATACTGCTGTGCGTGTGCATTGCATAGACACGTGGAAGGAAGCATGGCACTGGCCTACTGTCGACTTTGCAGTAATCTTTGCAATCTTCTTGCATGGGGAAGTTGTTGCTGTTTCCATCGCAGCCGTAATAGTCGAAGGTGGAGCAGTCTCTCTTGGATTGGTCGTAGAACCAGCGAAGAACAGTCGGACCGCACTTCGTACCTGGATCCGGCTTCTGAGAGCACGTGTATGCTGAATAATCGACATCAGAGTACGCAAAGTCTAGTCTTCTGCTCTTACGCATCTCTCTATCGGTATAGCCAAAGGGCTTACACTGAATCGGACAGCAACCATAGGTTTTCCCATCGTAATAGCAATAGTAATTTGCCGGACATTTCTTAGTGTCCCCTCGTTCGCCATCACAAATCAGGAACTTTCCGTTGCCATTCGTATCTCTCAGCGCAGTGCCGTGCACGCATTGTGGTTGAACTGAAGTGGCATTACAAAGTAAAAGAATCATATCACTGGCGAGATTATCGCATACGTAATCAATTTCGCGCGTGGAATAGTAATTGTCGTCTACTTGTGCTATCTCTGCAGAACTTGGAGCATTCGTTGAATGTTTCGAAGTTGTTCGCATTTCCCTGGCATCCAGAGTAAGAAAACTGTACACAGTTGCCAGACGCAGCATCGAACCACCATCGCATGGCATAGTTTCCACATGTGCCCACGGCTTGAGGCAGCTTACAAATGGTCTCTGTACACACATCGCTCACCGGTATTAAAGCATTCTACAGGGTGATTTATTTCTGATGGCGGATTTTGATTGCCAATTTCACCAGGTTACCCTGCACCGATTTTGCTCAAATTTTACCCACATATTCCCGAGGGTTTGCCATTTACTTGGTAAAAATTTCGAGTTAAAAGGCTGCACTGGTAGTGAGAAACACAGCAGAGAACATGAAGTCACAATTTTCCAATATTTTCACCATAATTTTTCACTACTGCTATCAGTTCTTCCATAATAATTTCGGAAAACATGACAAATGGCAATACTGCAACATTTTTTTTGAATGGTATGCGGCTTTATGAATTTTTCCACGAGAAAATCGGGCAGTGCTCTATTGAAGCCGGAAACCTCGATCTCTCCGATCTGGACGGCGCATAGCTCATATGAAAGCCCGTAAAAAGTTGACCAAAATACAAAAATTTCGAAGAAAATTGGTTAACCCCTCGCCGAGATACAGTAGCCTGAAATTTGGCCAATTTGCCACTTCTTAATTTTTATGGAATTTCGACCCCTGGACCAAAAAATGGCCATATCTACGGCTACATAGCTGATATCGGCAAGCTCTTTTTTTTGTTCGAATCCGCATTCTTTAGCAAACCCAACCCATATTTAACTTACGGTTTAACCCCTACCGTTGCTGAAATACTAGAAAAAACGCGATCTGACAAATTTTTGACAATTGCCCAAATCTTCAACCATTCATTTCTCGAAGCCCCAACAACGGCCAAAGGTGGCACCTACCACGTTAGAATCGCCTTTTCTTCCTCTTTCTAATGAGGTAGGTCCCGTCCATTCCCTGCCATGCGGCGCTGACATACAGGGTGTTTCTTATATATGAGCAAAAATAGGTATTACCCACAGTGACCAGAACAGATTAAATTTTGTTCACATCTATGTTGTGTAGTTTTTGATGCTGAATCGAATGAGCCTATTGCCAGAAAAAAACACAGGGTCGGCTGTAGGTGAAACCCACCTAGTCTCCTGAACCTTTACAACGCCCGTTATGGTGGGCCAGTCCAGTGCAAAGAAAAAAAAGGGAGGAAACAAGAAGGGGGGTGAGAAAGGAGTATGCATGGTGCCTGAAGAAGCACAAGGAGCGGGCGCACATACTGCCGCTGGGGTTGCCAGTCGCTTTAATCCCACCTGGCGAGAGTGGGAACTCATGACAAAAACAGAGGACGGCAAGGACCAGCGTACGCTGCAAAAGGGGACAAAGTAATTTTTTTCTCCTTAAGGCATACCCAGACATATGATATATCATTCGATTCGCCTTGAGAAGTTCTATCGATTGATTGCTATTTCATTATGCTCAGACCCAATTCACATCATAAAAAAAATGCAAAAAACCGACTTTTGGAACTTGGAAATGGGTATGTTTTGTTCATAAGTTCCCATGGACAGGGTTAGGTGTATAAACTTTTTTGCCATTAGATACCACCGGAAAAGTGCTCTCAGACAAGGTATGCATCAATCGAATTAAGCACCCTCTTCTATATGTCAGACTGCAAAACTGCACCGACACCTACAAAAGCATGCAATTTTATTCTGTTTGGAAGGGTTAAATCCCATTTAAATCAGGGTATATGACAGGAAAATATGCTCCTATTTGTAAAATTTGATGCTAACTTGAAAAATGTGGTTTATTTTACTGTACAATGGGAATTAACCCTTCCAAACAGAATAAAATTGCATGTTTTTGTAGGTGTCGGTGCAGTTTTGCAGTCTGACATATAGAAGAGGATGCTTAATTCCATTGATGCATATCTTATCTGAGAGCACTTTTCAGGTGGTATCTAATGGGAAAAAAGTTTATCCACCTACCCTACCCATGGGAACTTTATGAGCAAAACATATGCATTTCCAAGTTCCAAAAGTCGGTTTTTGGCATTTTTTATGATGTGAATTGGGTCTGAGCATTATGAAATAGCAACCAATCGATAGAACTTCTCAAGGCGAATCGAATGATATATCATATGCCTGGGTATGCCTTAAGGAGAAAAAAATTACTTTCCAGTGTGCAAAATCGCAATTTTTCCACATGTTCACACCCATAACTCCTTAACGAATGGATCTAGAGCGTTGGGAATTGGCTTATTCGATTTAGCGTCAAAAACTACACAAGATAGATGTGAAAAAAATTTAATCTGCTCTGGTCACTCTGGGTAGTGCCAAGACTACATACGGGAAGAGAGACTAGGCCAGCGCGTATGGGCTTCGTGTTACATGCTACGGCCGTTTTGGTCCCAATCGGGGGCCCGGGGCCCCCGATCGGGGGCCCCCGTAGATCGGCGTAAAATAGAGATAGGGGCCCCCGATTGGGGCCCCGGGGCCCCCGATAGGGGCCCCGTGTGTGAAAAGAAAGAAAGAAAAAGAAAACGAAAAGAACGCATCTTTACTTTTGCATGCATTTTATAGGGGCCCCCGATCGGGGGCCCCGGGCCCCCGCATGGGACCAAAACGGCCGTAGCATGAAACACGAAGCCAATACTAGCTGGCATAGTCTCTCTTACCTTATGTAGTCTTGGTAGTGCATATTTTCACTCATATATAAGAAACACCCTGTATTTCAGCGCCGCATGGCAGGGAATGGACGGGACATACCTCATTAGAAAGAGGAAGAAAAGGCGATTCTAACGTGGTAGGTATCGCCCTTGGCCATTGTTGGGGCTTCGAGAAATGAATGGTTGAAGATTTGGGCAATTGTCAAAAATTTGTCATCTCGTTTTTGCCCTTACGGCCTCGCCGTAAGGGCTACCACGTTAGGTTGCCTTAATCATACGGGTATAGGGACCCTACGTACTATGCTGTAGGATAGGGTTACGTACTGTGTAGGTATAGGACAAATTTCAAATTCTCAATTTGGCGATCCTACGTATGTGGCGGCGATACGCCCCATGATGAAGTTTCGTTGACGTTTTGGAGAACCTAAAGTTTAGTTGACGTTTAGAAGTTTTAGGTGTTCTTGAAAATTAGGGAAAAATTTGGGCGGCCCCGGGTTCGAATCTCACACCGGCTCTCCGTAGGAGTAGAAGACGAAAGCTCTATCGCCTACACCATCGCGACGAACTGGGCAAAAGACGAAAACACAGGATAAGTAGTTGAGCTCAGAGAGACTAATTTGCATGCAAGGTGAAGAGAAAAACATGTGGTCTGGGGAGTAATTTGCATAGGAAATGTCGACAGTAGAGCCAAAAATAATTTACATGAAAAGAACAGTGTGTTAAAGAGTGGAATTTACATACGAAAAATAAAAATGCGGCGAAAATTGAGACACGTCACAGACTAGTTATTTTCTGCTTTTACTCTGTTGCTGAGCAGCGGCGCTATTGCGTTGAAGAATCACAGGGGAAAAATTGTGCATAGTCAGTGAGAAAGGGAATGATTTTCTTCTGAAAGGATCATATCTTCAACAGCAATTCAAAAGGAGAACTCTCTTTTGGAAGGAGTGCGTGTTCAAGAGCGATTCAATAAAACAATGCCTGGAATGCTGTGGAAGAAGAACATCTCAACTCAAATGGCAGGAGAGAAAAAGCAGGTAATTTTGAAAAGAAGTTCTGCAGCAGGTACAGTACTGATAGCTGTACAATAGATTCATTTCTTTCTGGACCCACGGGCCCGATCTATTACTGTAAACGGGGAAATTTTCGGACGGAGGAAATTTTCGGAAAATTCGAAAAAAAATTCTGTCCGAAAATTTTACCGTACGAATTTTTTGTATGTACAGTATATTTCCATGTGCAGTACGTATTGCTAAAAATCTTAGAGTCAACGAAACTGAAAAAACGCGCACAAAAGCAACAAAACCTTCAGTTGCAGAGCAGTTCATAGGCTCATGTTTAGATTGCTAGCGTGAAGTGTTCATGTCAACGAAACTGTGAATATGTGACCAATATGGTGCTGTGTCCCCTGATACCGTACTTCCGATTTTGCCCACCGTTTTTCTCTGCTTACAAACCTGCTTTACCCATCCGCATCTGCCTGGGGAGGTTTTTCACTGCTGCATGCTGAAACCCTACTTGACCCACAGGCCCGATCTATTACTGTAAATGATGAAATTTTTGGACGGTGGAAATTTTCGGATAAAAAATTCTGTCCGAAAATTTTAACGTCCGAATTTTACCGTCTTTCATACATATGTAGTCTACAGTACATTCATACGTAATACAGTAAATGTCGCTGTGCGTGCATGCACATTGAGGTCAGACATGTGTCCGAAAATTTCCCCATCCGAAAATACAACTTCAATCAACTCTCCATTCCATACCACACGCATCCTCTTTCTTCTACTGCCATTTATCAGCCCTTACATACTGCTACTTGTAAGGGCTTCACTCCTGTTTGGCCCTCAGGACAAACGGCTGCTAATCATTAATATCAGCCCTTCAGACTCCTCCACTCACACCTAGAATGGTTGCCTTTTTATAAGCTGCTTGTTGCTAGTATTTCAGCAATGGTAGGGGTTAAACCGTAAGTTAAATAAGGGTTGGGTTTGCTAAAGAATGCGGATTCGAACAAAAAAAGAGCTTGCCGATATTAGCTATGTAGCCGTAGATATGGCCATTTTTTGGTCCAGGGGTCGAAATTCCATAAAAATTAAGAAGTGACAAATTGGCCAAATTTCAGGCTACTGTATCTCGGCGAGGGGTTAACCAATTTTCTTCGGAATTTTTGTATTTTGGTCAACTTTTTACCGGCTTTCATATGAGCTATGCGCCATCGAGATCGGAGAGATCGAGCTTTTCGGCTTTGTCCGATTTTCTCGTGGAAAACTTCTTATAGACCCTTTCCGTCTTTGCACCCCAGAAAGAATGTCGGGAGTCATCAAATCTGGTGATTATGGCTTATCAGCTGAAGATGCAGCACTGATGAGGCATGAGCAGCACTATTGAGAAATGAGACAGTCTCCAAGCAATGCCACCAACCCTGTCAATGTTTTTTGGCTGTTTAGGGCTTAGGTTCCATCTTGCTGAAACTACTTTGCCCTTAGGAAAGAGCATTGGGCTCCAAAAAGACGCTTCCAATCAATTGGAAGCAAAAAGTGCATTGAAAAAGCTCGAAATTGTAGGTTTGAAAGGAAGGGGCAAATTTTCACTGCCAGTACAGCCTTTTAACTCGAAATTTTTACCAAGTAAATGGCAAACCCTCGGGAATATGTGGGTAAAATTTGAGCGAAATCGGTGCAGGGTAACCTGGTGAAATTGGCAATCAAAATCCGCCATGAGAAATAAATCACCCTGTAGTTCAGTTCAGTCACTCTGTGGTATACCTACATAATAGGTGTACTATACTACATATACGTCGTACGTTTCTTTGGGCAGCAGACGCTGTTGACGCAACTATGAGTGGCTGGACACTGAACGGGACTGGAACAACGCACATTTCTCAGACCAGTGGCATCGCGCAGCGGCTCACCAGCTTCGCATGCAACTGAAAATATCTCAATGAGTACGAACCAATCGCTTCTCATCTTTACTGCTTGTGTGCACGCACATAGCCGAACCTTTTGAACAGTATTTATCACAGTGGCTCTCGGTAAGAAAATTGTTGAAGTTTCCGCCTTGGCCCCGGTAGCGAAATGTCATACAGCGTTTCTCGCCTTCATCGTAGTAGTGCCTGGCACACAAAGGCTGCCTCCAATTCTCTACAGATTACTTATCCATTTTGGGTTTATGCCCTACCGCATGTTACTACAATACCTGATGAAGGGTGTAGCCGCTGGATGAGGCGCAACTCCGGGATCAAATCGAGATGTCGGCTCATGATCATATACCACACCACCAAACTTGGAGCAAACAGACTCTGAAACAAAAGCCATGGACAGAATAATATTGCACGATATGGCTCTCACCTACGGTACCTGGTATTATTCTATGTGTCACCTGGTTTAGGGCAGCAATACTCGAATGTTCCGACAGTGGTGCACTCGTGATTTCTGCCCGCGCATTGCGTATCCTGCGTACAGTACCTGACCGTTCTGCGAATGCTCGGATAGACGGCGTCTTCGTATTCAGGTTGACCACGCGGACACGCTGCAACACATACAGTACATATCGCCCACATTTGCAACCACAGCCTCGCATGGCTAACAATGCATCAGCGTGAATGAAGATGTAGAATCGTACATAAGGTAACGTGTAGGTACTAGCATTGGTAGACAGACAGGTACTCACTTTGTTTGCAGTAGCTTTCGCAGTGATCCTTGGTGATGAAGTTATTGGCGTTGCCCTTTTCGCCTCGGTACATAAACGGTTCGCACTCACCACTGACAGAGTTGAAATAGTACCGCTCCATCGACGTTCCGCCAGCGCCCTGATCCAACTCCATCACGCATGTGAATGCTTAAGATGGCATATGCACAGTTGACACTGTGACCGTTTCGATATGTTGCTTGCTGCTCCGTTTGCTTACCTCGTGAAGGACAGCAAAATGTGACGGCTCTGCTGGAATCGTCGCAATCGGGTCGACTGCAAACACAGTCGTATCCCCTCGGGCACAGCTCATCAATTCCGTATGGACATTCCGCGATGCCGTCAGAAGTACGGTACTTGGATGCTTCTCCACCCAGTGGACACAAACCTTAAAACCATTGGCCGGCCCCGTTGTCCGTCCGTGCCCATGCACGACACGACACCTTACCGTAATTGAGGCAAATAGGGCCATCTTTGGTTTCGAAAGCAGGCTGGTTATTGCCGCACACACATTCTCCACGTTGACAGCTTGAGCCAGGCCATGTTGACTCGCACTGCTTATCATGGGTGCAGCCAGTTTGACCTGGGTTGATCTCTGTAATATCAAGAGCTTCCTATGGTAATACACAGCAACACGTCATTCATAATTTGGGATAACCAGTATAAACGTAGGTACAGTAGAGTAGTGTTTATTGTGTAGTGGCTCACTTGCCCAACAAAATCCATTGATTTCGACAAAGCTGGAGAGACAAGCACAGAGCTTGTTGCTGGCGCAGAAAGATCCTTTTCCGCAGTCGGTGGAGTGTTCGCAATATTTGCCCACTGTTCGCTCATCTTGCCGCTTCCTCCTGCCACCAGCAAGTGCCAATTGCAAAACATCCATTTCCAGCAGAAGCAACAGTACACCTATCAGCAATTACACTATGTAGTTCTCCGCATTCCAGTAATCGCATTATGTACAGCATGTACCTACGTACAATGTAGTAGTAGAGTACAGTATAGTAATAGACTAAACTAAACATGCCCTATGTTGCTATGTAGTACATGTATGTTACATAGGAAGCAAAGAAATACTTCGCAGCATACCAATGAAGCGTGCAGTGACTCCCGGATGCGCCATGTCGCCCTTGAATAGGCGAAGACTGCGTGTGAGGTGGAAACAGTTTGAAGCCGGTCATTTCTGGGCTGGCAGGAGTCGAAGCGATGAAGAGTTTTGTTTGCGCCATCTCAAGTGGACAGGGGACAGCCAAGCCAGTCATAGATTAGAAGTAAGTGGCGGAGTGATGGAGGACAGCGGCGGTAAAGGAAGAGCTATTTCCGAGTCAACATTACTCGATTGCTCGGCAAATGCTCAATTGTCTTTCCTGACGTTGACACCACCACGCGTTGACACCACTAATCTTCCAGCAAAGCAAAGCCACTGCCCTCATCTCACTACAGAAACACGCCTTCAAGCTGAATAATCGCTTTATTTTGTAATGATTCGTCTGGTTCTCCTAAGGGAACGTATGAGAGCAGCAGAAACCTGCCCAACTGGCACACAGCCCAACTTATTTATCCACAGGCACACAAACGACAGCTAATGCAAATTCGGGAAAGGGGTGATAGAGTCAACAATATGGATAGGAAGCAGGCGATCGCGATACGACTACCATTTGCGGTGTAACACCGCGCCTGTTACCACAATCACACATGGTACAAAGTGTCAGGATCTGATATGGAGCCAGCGAAGGTGCAGTTGACTTGAGGGCCACCATTTCTCGTGTAGAAGCGTCCGACCACTGCCTCCCTATCCAGGGGGTCGATTTGTACGACGCCAGCATCCTCCACACTACTTCCTACCGTGTACACTTCCTGCCTTCGGCGCCTCAGTCCCCACTTGCCACCAGCAGTCCTCCTGAGCTGTCCAGGTGTCTCCTGGGAGACGGATCGCTGCTGCACCGCACTCAGCTTCCTCCGCATCCTGCTAGGCCGAAGACAGGCCAAGTTGTGATGGAGAAAATGTAGGAGAGCTTGTCGGAGACACTCTCGAAATTCCCGCTCTGACAAAGAGTAGACGAATGGGTTGATGGTAGAGTTGAGCAGGGGCAGAGTGTGGATCCAGTGGCTGATCGTGTGCGCATGTGGAGAGTCCGGAGGCTGAGAAGGATGGAGATAGGCGAAGACGGAGCTGAGGAAAGGCAGCCAGCAGCCGACGAAACTGCTCGTCATCACGATCACCACACAGCTGAGTCGAGGATCCAGCTGGACAAACTTGTACCACTGCTTACTGCTGCAACTGGCCGAGCGACCGCCGCTTCCGCGCAACACGAACAGAATCAGCCTGAACATGCAACAACTGCTTACGCATGCCAGAATAGGAGAAAGTAATCGGCGTTTCACCTGAAGTAATCAGTGGCAACCATCACAGTGATGGTAGTGACGAAGAGGAAGAAGGAAAGGAGGTATCCTTTTGAGAAGGCCAGGGTCAGAACACACACTTCCAAGCCCACTTCGTCCGCTTTGACAAAAGACAGAGCAGCGGAGAAAGCAGTCGCAAGCCACAATGTCACCAGAGATGATTTCAGCTTCCACGGCTCAGTGATGTTCGAAGTCCCACCAGCTGCCCCACTAGAACAGCAATAATACAGCTCAGTATATGCTGATGAGTTGGTCTATAGCTACATACTACTACACAGCCAGTCAATCAAGTACGTTTGTTTGTACTGCTGCACAGTACCTGTAGGCCTTGACCAGCTTGACCCGATAGTAGGCGAGCGGGACAGCGCTGCAAATGCTGACCAGCATGGGCCAGAGAATGGGATAGAGCATGGCGAGACAGGCCAGCCGCGTCGGCTGATAGTCCGCTAACCAGTCCCAGAGACAGAAACTGACGTAACCCAAGGAGAGCAGCAGATCGGCTGCGGCTAGATTTGCCAGTAGATAATTCGCCTGCGAATGCATACGACGCACGCGCCACACGGTAAACAATACGAAGAGGTTGGAACCGGCAGCAAAGAGACCGAAGCCGAGGCGGACGGCAGAACCCGTCAAATGCCACCAACGCCGATGACCCACACTTTCCATCCTCAGCCTCCTGCCACCCTACTCACTGCCTGCTCACGCTTGCGAACAGCGTTCAGAAGGAACTGCGGTTGTAGTAGCCCCCCAACCAGGAATTACATACATAGGGAGAAAATAAATAGTAAGCAGACAATCTATCGACAAAGGACAGGGGTATCCGCGCAGGTGCGCAAGCAACGTATACGTAAATAATCCTGGGAGAACATTCAGAACAATAATGATGGAAGCAGCTCGCAGATTTATTGAGAAATAAATCTGTGCTTGAGCAATAAAACAGCCGATAATAATAGCCTATGTATGTATATAATATAGCACATCTTCGCAGATCAATTCGGGTTCAAACAGGCGTGATATTGGCTGTAGAGTGTCGCGGGCAGCAAGGACAGAAATTCCTGAAAGTAGAATCAGACTGTAAACTTGAGTAACAATACGCACAAACAGCGCACTTTCTTCCGTTACCTCATGTGTAATAGCGCCGAATTCTGTGAATTCCGACAAAAATTTGAGGATTAGAGGAATCTCCGAAGGCAGCTCAGAAAGCTGAACCTTCTTTGCATTAGCTCTGAAAGCAGCGATCATATACGTATTTGTCACTCAATAATATTGTACTTCGCGTCCGTGACGTACATCATACCTGACTGCGCTTCTGAGAAGGGCGTTGACATACTGGGCGATGAACCGAAGCAAGGCGTCCTTTTCAGTCGGCGGCAACTGCTTCATCACAGTCACCAGTCCTACCACAAACGGAACACCGTCAGTCGACTCCGATGGCTTCTTCGCCAACAATCCTGCACACGCAAACAGGAACCACTATGTACTACACACCAAAACCAACAAACAAATTCACCAGTTTCTCGGCAACTGAGCTCACCAACATTCTTCACATAAGACAACTTCGGCAGCTGCCAGAGTATGGCCAAAAACCACAGCAGAGGAAAGTGCGGCACACTAGCCCGCTGACTCACATACACCTTCAAACAGAATAGCAACAAAGAAAAACCTTCCAAGGGGTGGGGATGGGATTGTATTAGGGTTAATACGGCCAAACTTTCGTGTAAACCCAGCCATCCCTGCACAGTGAGTGAAATATTTCTCTACTAATTAAAATGACAGGACTATAAACGGTACCTTTCTCAAGGGATCTGTCAGTCCCGAGAGATCCAGAAATGACGCAAGCTCAAACATGAGAGAATTTCCTTCCTTACTCAGCTGGCTCGTTGCATCCAACCGGTGAGAGCGAAAATCCGACATCAAGGACCTACACATGTATGTGACACGTGTGTACGTACAGTTATGACTGTATTTGTACATTGTGTGAACCAGTGCATCAATAGCGCTGAACGAGTAAGATAGCGCTAACTCGTTCAAGGTAGATAATGCGCCATAGAGAAGCTTTGATTCGAACTTAGCCGAATTTGAGATCTCGCGCTGAACTTGCAGCCTCAAAATCTGCAGCTGACCCACCTAAAAAACGATAAACTTTGCAGACTGGACCCTTTACTGTACGTTGATACAATAGAGTACCAACAACAAGCGCCGTGTCGTACTTTGGAAATCAACTCGACAAAGCGAAGGAGTACTTTTCCAGGCTTCTGTAGCAGAGATGCATAAGCTTTCAGCGGCTGGTCTGAAAGCGAGCAAAATACGTATGTACATATCTCATCAAAAGCGCTCAATGGATGTGCTGTGCTGTGATACCGAGGAGTCGTGTGTGTGGAGTGAGTAACTTCTCGCTTGCGGACAGATGTTCATAGAGTTCCTTATTCTCCAGGCATTTCATATTGAACTCTTTGATGAGGCTCTCCAGTGTGCTGGCAATGAGAAAGCAAAACAGTCGATCCAGTCCCGATGTGCCAATATTGCCAATGGCCGACTACACATGTCACAAAATACTGTAGGTAGGTACCTACGTACAGTGTCATGATACTGGCGTGAGCCGTGAGAAGCAAAACGCGGTGGCGCTTACAAGGATGAGCTTGAATAAGTTAGGGTTGACTTTCTCTGAATGTGTTTTCGCATCGTACCATGTGCTCAATCCATGGATATATACCGAATATCTACAAACGAAACAGGCACACGTATTCGCTACTTGTCCTAAAATTAGGTCGCGCTTCAGTTTTTAGTCTGTTTTGTCGGTGCCGTCGATTGCTGAAAAGCGCACTGAAAAACAGAGGGGATCAGCTCGTGACCAGCAGCCATAATTCTTAGCGCAAGCAGCGAATAAGCATACACCAGGAGGAGAGAAAAGTAGACGTGTGAGTTTAGAGACTTTGGGTCGGTCTCCTTGAGTATCTCTTGTGCGAGTCGTCCGAAGAAAGAGTTGGCGCCGGGCGAACTCGGGAAGCGAGGAATAGGAATCACACGACTCTGATACACGCTCTCAAAGTCTTGTATCTGCACAGACAAAGGACTGTAGTAAGCTCCTCCCGTCTTCCTCATCTTACACTCTCTACAGTCAGGTATGTACCTGGTGCTTGAGAAAGGCGTTGCATTCCTGTTCCAAGTAGTAGTTGACGATGCGACTGAACTCCTCCTGCCAGATCTTCAGGCCGCACAGGCTGATGTAGTCGGAGATGTAGACGAAGGAGCGACGACTGCCCTCCATCTGCGTCGCCAACGCACTCAAGCGAGACGTCAGCTCACTCTCCTATAGCACACTGACACTCGCGTCCATTCATCCGTTGCCAGGTGGACAGAAAACTCCAAGTCAGTACGTGTACCTTAGCTTTGGGGTTAAAGCGGAGAGTGTCGTTGAGAGCAGTGGCCACTTGTCTCACCAGCTCCTTCCGCACTCCATCTTCCAGCAGCTTCTTCGCATCCACTTTGATGATTCCAACCAGCGTCGTCTTCATCATCAGCAGACCCTCAGTCAGCACCGAAATGGAGTGCGTAAGTCGAGCAACCTACAACAGTACACGTACACACAGTGTGCTATTCTCCACAAGTAGGAGAAAGGAGGAGATACTTCGTAGCGCTCGTGGAGCTTGGCCACATCTTTCATCTTGTCCTTGTGCAGCTTGGTGGGAAGCTCCTGTATGTGGTGGGTTTGGAGAGCGACGATGCGAGCGAGCAGAGTGAACAGCGTCTCCGGCACCACTTGTAACACGCGGCGCACGTAGAGCACGAGTTCACGAGAGTAGAACTCGGAGACGGACACCAGATCCGGACTCCCCGACTCCTGCAGACGCAGCAACGGCAGATCCAGCGCCGAACTCAGCTGCATCACACCACCCGCTACTCCACATATGTACATACTCACTACTCTATGGAAGGAGAGCAAGCAACCTTGAGAAAGGTGGCGCGCAGCTTGACGGCAGACGAAGGATCTTGTTTGATGCCATCTTGCATGAATGTTGTGTATCTGTAAGTTAAAGGGGAACTTTGGGCGGAAAGTTCGGGGTAAGCCTGCATGGATCATTCGATAGAGCTTGAAAAATGCTTCAAAACGCACCAAGTCGCATCCCTCTACGTTGCGTCGTTCTTGAGTTAGAGGCAAAAATTGATCTGTGAACGGGAAAATGCACGCGAGAGCATGTAGCTCGCTAACCATTACACCAATCGGCATAATTTTGCTACCACCATATGCTCCACGTTGAGTTCTACATTTTTGTTGTATAAAGTTTTGCTGTATCTTCACTGCCTGTGGCATGGGAAGCCAAAAACCGTGTGTAATTGCGCAGTTAAACACATTTCGTAGGTCCATGAAATATATGTGTTTAACAGCGCAATTACACACGGTTTTTGGCTTCCCATGCCACAGGCAGTGAAGATACCGTATTTACCGGTAGATAACCCCCTATTTCCATATGATCACGTCATCAAAAATCATCACACATTACGTACGTTTATTGATGACGTGATCATATGGAAATAGGGGGTTATCTACCGGTAAATACGGTACAGCAAAACTTTATGCAACAGAAATGTAGAACTCAACGTGGAGCATATGGTGGTAGCAAAATTATGCCGATTGGTGTAATGGTAAGCGAGCTACATGCTCTCGCGTGCATTTTCCCGTTCACAGATCAATTTTGCCTCTAACTCAAGAACGACGCAACGTAGAGGGATGGGACTTGATGCGTTTTGAAGCATTTTTCATGCTCTATCGAATGATCCATGCAGGCTTACCCCGAACTTTCCGCCCAAAGTTCCCCTTTAAGCGGCCAGCTCTCATGTACACATACAGTATGTAGCTTCGGGGACGCAGAAAGGAGCAGAGCTCACTGGTCGATGAGTTCCCAGGCGTAGGAGAGGTCAGCGATGAGCTGAATCTGTACCAGACTGTCCTCTTTGATATTGAGCAGACGCAGCAGCTGATGCAGCAGACCCTTCAGCGACTCCAGGAACTGAGCCACGCCCAGATGAGCGTCCAAACTGTGGAATTCTTGCGCCTTCAACAAGTGTACCACACACAAGCTGTCTGACAGCACGTGCAAGTACATGTTTGTTGTACTTACCTCGTCTAAGGCGCGAATGAACTGGACGAGTTTTCTAGCGGTGGCTCCCGATCTGTCCAAGTCCAGCTGCTCCAGCTGAGTTTTCAAATCACGAAACCAAGCTTGCAGTTTCTCTGCAATACGCCTACTACGTACTGTTAGGTAAACAGAGTTGCAGCACTGATGCCACACTCCAGCCATAATAATTTGCCATAACTCTACGACAATTTGTTGCTGCGATCAATTATGAAACAGGCAACGAACCGTTTTTCTCCACTCTGACTAGGGGTTTGGATCCGGAGAACACTTGCACCAGCTCCTCCAGTCTTTCAGCCACCTCAGACTGGAGAGAAGCTGAACGCTGACGCTTCTCCGTCAACATCTGACGCAATTTCTCCTTCAGTTTCAGCTCAAACTCCGACGTGGACATGAGTAGATGAAAAAGAGCCTGAGGCTTGAATTTCGACTCTGCCACCACCAACTCACGCAGCTGACGACATCGCTTACTAGCTTCCACGCCTCCATCTACAACAATAATAAACAGGAACATCTGGCTGATTACAGTAATACATTACATAGATGGAGGAAGATACCTGGCGTGCTGGCTGCTGTTCTGGCGTGCAGCATCAGCCAACGCAGAGTCACATTACATCTCCTGAGTGCAGCCAAGAGCTTGTTCGTGTTGTCCAGGATGTACTCTTTGGTCAGAGTTCCTTCCGTCAGAAAGCCCTGTAACCCTTTGTTCAGCTTCACCAACTCTTCCCCGTGCTTATGCGCCTAAATATGGAGGGAAATTTACTCGGAATTAGCAATAGCACACAGTAACAGTACATAACATACAAGTGCTTCTTACCGTGCTTTTGACATTCTCCCAGTCCAGAGTGGCAGCGAGAGCTGAACGTGCAGCCCTGTAAGGTTCCCAAGCAGAGGCCAAGTTCACAACCATACCCATATACACACTCACAACCTACACAATGCATAAGACACCTTACATGAAAGAGAGACATAGACAAAAAGAACACTAGGCCTACATGTATTATTTATATAGAGCAACAATACCCAATTGTCCGGAAAATACTTGTCCACGATTTCTCGCATAGTGGAGCTGTGCTTGTGCAGTATTTCCGGGGCGAAATAGAGACAGATGTAGAGCATGGCGGCTTGAGAACCCAAGCCTGCACTGCGGTGCTCCGGCAGAGGAAAAGCCGTCATCTGCAGCAAACACTCCACTCCACTACTCTACGCTCTACGGACACAGTCTTCAGAATGAGTGCGCACCTGATTGTACAAGTCATCCGAACGCAAACGACCAATCACCATGCTCACAAAATTCGCATTCACCGGCACCCTTCTGCAAGAAGAACGCACCAATGTGTGCACTTGGCGTTGAGACAACAGAAAGGAATATTGGGCATACGCGAAGTAGTTCTCGGGATAATTCGGAGGAGGTTTGCCAGTAGGAGTGGCACCCGTTCCCCGAAGTAACGAACAGACATCTTCCAAGTTGGAATGCAATGCTGAACTTTGAGCACTGCAACAGCATACACACACTTTCAACACATACTTATGTATGTAGTACATAGGTCTTTCAACGGCTGCACAAGCACAAACCTGTATCTGTAGTATGCGACAAGTATTCGCTCACGAACGACACCATCCAGCTTCTTATCAATCACCAGCAGCATTACACCATACAAATACAGAGCTTCAGCCTAGAAACAAACACAGCTACATAGAAACAAACACAGCAACCAGCTAGCTAAAAGACAAAACGCGAAGAACACTGCAATAGCAAATGGCATACCAGGAGCTGCTTTCCTTCCGTGTTAAGCAACAGAGTTTCCAGACTTTGCTGGATATAAACGCCATCTTCCAAATCCTCCAGAAATCTGTTCAGATCTGCCACATATGCATGCACACTCTCGAATACGTGAAAGAACCGCGTCAGTATGGACTCCAAATAGTTCTCCCGTAACTCTTCGTCCACCTCTTGCAATTGCTACACAAACAAATACCACGTGTAGGTTAGCGCACACATACACGTACGTACAATGTGTAGACTGTACGTTCTTTCATGCCGCGTTCACCATACGTCCGTAAATCCGTAACTAACGTCTGTTCGTATCTAGAGGTACATGGTCGCTTGCGGTATCATGTACTCCTACAAACGTACGGATTTACGAACGTATGGTGAACGCGGCATCAGTTGACCGACTGTGTACGTACGTACGTAGACATGCCATACGTACTGTACAACTAGGACCACTTAGCCGAGCAATGAGCAACAGTCAGGGAGTGAATCGATTTTAGCCTTTGTTGGAGGCCTTCCTGCTTGATGTATAGGTACGTACAGCACGTAGACAGTCGTCCTTCGCTAGTGAAGTACCTACTAATTACGCACAAACGTCCACCTTACCGAATTATTTTCCAACTTTTGTTCGAAAGCAACGGTGTTATCAAAGTAGCTGAAATCCAGAAGAAGCTCAGCCTGGAGCCCGAGAGGAGACAGGAAGACAGCAGGAACAAAATCCGCCAGTCGAAGCAACTCCGCTATCACCGCATTTCCCCTCGACACCAGCGCCAACAACGACTGACCACACGTACTGTCCGATGCCAACAGCTCACCTCGTCCACCCGCTCCACCTGTACCCGCCATTCTGTCTGCAAAGGAAGAGAAACGGCCTATCTGCTAGACTATAAGCTTAGTTTTTCCGAATTCTTTAATCTCTAACTACAGCTCGTAGCTTAGTTCTAAGCGTTACGGGGTAATAATTTATAATACTAGTATAAGAAGTAAGTGACTCTACCAAGAACACTACCCTCTCACTTTCAACTGGCTGCCGTTTCTTCCCCCTATTGCCGCATTTACTGGTGCATAGCCCCATGTATGCCCTAATACATAGCCGCCCAGAGCCTCCCATAATATAAAAATGGCATTTACGTCTCACTCCTTCATTATCCTAGCCAACTTCCTGTCTTTCTTTTCTATGTCTAGATGTGCCCACGTTTTTTATAAGTAGGAATGACGGCGGACGACAGCCCACTATACTCTCAGAAAAATTCGGAAGTTTGGCCAACTTCAGTCCAAGAAAACAAATAGAGTTATTTCGCGTTCATGACACAATCTCTCTTGCACTTTGTGTTGTGTTACACAAGAGGAAAATAAACTGGGACTTGATGGTGAATCTTTACCATCGTTTCTGCTTGCTTGTAGCGATGTCTCCGATCGGTCACAATAACAGTAGAACAATGTAATAAAGTTGTTTGTGTTTCCCTGTGGCCAGATTGAGTCGTACCTACAAGACATTCTTTTCGTATCCTTGGCCGAACATACGGGCTGTGGCTCTATCGTACCGTACTGTACGTAAAGGTACAGTTTTCAATGTGATGCTGTCGTTTCGAAGACGGTTAGAGTATTGGGGCTTGTGTTATCACGGTTTGTGAAAATGTATAAGAGGTGGGCTACAATACTTCGTAATTTTTTGCTCCGCTGAATTTTTGAGTGGCGATTTATTAAAATAATTTTTGTCATTTTTGTTTGACACCGAGTTTGAATCTCCGATGCTGAAATTCCAGCGATGGCGGGCGGCTACTGTATCTCATGCGCGAAAACACTCAAAACTCGTTTCCCTTCCACAGCATTTGTTGGGGTTTAGTGAGTACAGAGTGGTGGCCTGTCAAGAAAAGTGCTGATCCTATCTTGTAGTATTTATTATTCTGCAAAAACTTTTCGATGCGATAATTATATCAAAGATGTCCCTGTCAGCGAAACTGTCAGAAGCAACAAAAAGCGAGAGCGACTGCAAAAATAGCGGTCAGCAACCAGACACATCATCGCCGATTCCACCAGTTTCTGCAGTGACTGCAGCAGCATCCAATGGTAATTTCATAAAAAGAGTTCAGTTTCTGCTTCCTCCAACGACCGCGCATATCTCCAGCTGCTCTTCATTTGAAGAAGAAGAAGAGTATGCTTCAAGATTTTCATCCTCATCTTCGCTTGATTCTGAAGCTGAAAATGATGACGCAGTAGCTCCCAGGTCCAGTTCCGATGATAATGCTAAAACGTTTACGTCAGCACTCCCACTAGAGTCGCAGCAGGAAAAAGATAGGAAATTGAGTAATGACGCTGAGCTTCTGTTAGTTCCGATTCAGCGAATTCCTCGTCCGAAGCTGAAACGTCGCCGCAAGATTGCATCGAAGAGAAAGGAACAAGGGCAACCGAAAAAGAAAAACGCAATAGAAAAGCCGCCACCTTTATTGAGTGTTGACGACGAGCGCATTTATGATCAACGACTGAGCAATCATCATAGAACATCAACGATAGTACTCCACAAGGAAAGAATATACGACATTCCATTGGCGTCAGTTCCCAAGTGTCATCTAATCCTACTCAAGCTTCAATCCAATTCGGTAAGCCATGGGTTTTGCCAATATGGGGTGAGGGATATGCATCGTAGCTGTACGCACGCAGTGCGCGCGCGTAAGCATCATATACGTAATAACGGACTCGAAAGTGAATACTACATGTACATACATTGTACTGTTTGTACAGGGTGTCTCATAAGAAACGAACACCTTTCCATGGATTCATAACTCTGGAACCACACCTTAGAATTTCATGCGTTTTTTCTGTTTTGTAAGCCAAGGCTTAAACTTAGAAGATGTTTACAAAATTTCAACTTTTTGGTACATTCTTCGGAAAATTGCGACGGTTTGAATCTCTAAGGTCAAATAACCGTTTTTCTTTGGTATTGAGAAAAATTTCGCTCTTAGTTTTTTTTAAAGATACCCAGAAAAGTTAAAGATTAACGTTTTTTTTAAAGATACATACCCAGAAGTTTTTTAAAAAAGATACCCAGTTCCAACGTATGCTGACACTGGGGCAAATACATGAGATGCACATTTCCTAGTATATCGGGACATCTTTTCTCATTAGGAGACTAATTTTATTTTCGCCCATGCACAGAAGACCACTAATTGGCACTATCAGTTAGAAAAACCATCGTTTTTGACCGTTTTCCGGCCAACTGCATTTGTGTGTTGACTACATTTTTATCTTACTTTATGGATTAGTCTCGTCCTGGTAAATATGTAGTACCCTACATCTGTAAATGTGTCAGAGATGATGTGCCGTATCATGCTCACTGCCAATCACGACATGCCCCTTAGCCAAAGCTCAAGACCCCTTGAAAATGAGCGAATGTACTGTGTAGTTGCCAATTTCCTTGAATTTGGCGCTGGAAGGCAACTATATGTAGCAGAGCAAACAAAAATAAGCATGTATTCAGTTGAGTAGCCCAGCAGGGATCAGCTTTCAATCCATTGACATGAAGCGCACGTCGACGAACGCATACGACCTTATTACCGCACCACATTTATTCTTACGTTTAAACGGTACAGTACAAATTCTATAGTGCTGTGGCCACCTTCCAACCCTCAAAACTTCACAAAAGTTAGTACATCCTAAAGACAGTTTGAAAAAACCGGGCGCTGTCTATGCGCCGCGTGCAAAGTACGGCGCGCGCGCGTAGACAGTTGCGAAAATGCGCGCCAAATTCTACTCCGCTTCTTTCGCAACTGTCTACGCGCGCGCCGTACTTTGCACGCGGCGCATAGACAGCGCCCGGTATTTTCAAACTGTCTTTAGGATGTACTAACTTTTGTGAAGTTTTGAGAACAATTGTTGGATAGGTATACCTGGCTGATAGGTATACCTGATAGGCTGGCTGATGTATACCTGGCTAGGTATACCTGGCTGGCTGGCTGGCCACTGGCTGAAATTACGGTAACACGGGATAAATTGCTTGCAGATGTTGTTAGCACAGCGTAACGCGCAAGCAGCTGGCTAAAGATTCAGAAAGTGTTCTGAAGGCTCATAGGTACGTGTAATATGGCTGGCTAGTACTATCAAACACGCCTGCCCCAACGACCCAACATTTGTTTATCAAAAAGTTAGCAAAAACTTGCGGGCACACATCGGTGTTTGTTTGTACGCCGTGCCAACTTGCGCGATACAAGCTTTTTTACGAGGGTACTTTATCTTGGCTTGTGGTACCCTTTGCCACCTTCAGCCTGCCCACTAGCAAACATTTATTCATCCTGTATCCTGTTCCTCCTGCTAGTATGTATTGTCCGTTCACTAGCGTACATAAGCGTAGTATGTGTACACAGGTTATGCTTGTTATGGAAGCTTCGTTAATTATACTGCCACTTTTCTTCGACACCGGAAGTTCGAAACTCACTTCTAAGCTTTGTTGTTTGTTCCACATTTATTGTGACCGACCGCTATTGTTCGCGTTATTATTCGGAGAAAAAACGGAATGCGTGCTGCACAAGTCAGCAGCCCTATTTTTCTCTCTGTCTGCATAAAATAAAGGAATATTTCGAAGGTGGCCGGCGTCTCTACTGTTGACGGCAGGAGTGTCTTGATTTTTCCTCTTCGTCGCCTATTCGTTAACCTTCGACAAATCGTCGCAGCGTTGGCATTTGCCGCTGTGGTTTTGATGGGAAAGAAAATGTAGTAGTGGGCAAAAAAACGCAGTTTGTCGGCCAGTGATTATTTCAAGGATCTCTTGGTGACGGCATCCCACCACGTTCTTGTGTGCAACATCGGCTCCGCAACGTACATTGTATGTACTGTATGTTACGTGTGTACATATAGAGATTCGCGCTGCTGTCGCTTTCAAGGTCACGTCATAAGTGCAAGCAGAGCAGAACGATATCGCGGCTCTTCTGACCAGAACCTGACGACAGACAATCTTTCGGCTGGCGAGAGTCTCTGGGTATCCTAACTATCTCTCTCTCTCTCGACGAATAGTATCGTCACAGCAAGGGGACACAGGGGCGGTGTTTATTCGGCCTTGGAACACCCGCGCACAACAGAAGCAGAAAGACCGATTCAGGTACGTAGCTCCACTACCATACTGCTGCTGAGCTGGTTGCTTGTGTCGCCCAATGCCAGCCCAGTATGCGTTCGTACGTACTGTACGTACTATACCTATTGCTCAAGAGGATCGCGCATCATTACTTATCCTGACGACTGCACCGGGTGCAGCGCTTCTATGTATCTATTCAAGCTTTTTCCCTTAGCTTATACGCCGACGAAGGTGCAATAGCGAAAGAGCTGTTGTAGTCTATGCGTGCACTTCGCAACATCGTCTTCTGTGTCGGCTTTTCCCTCCATTGCATACACACACCTGCCGAGTTCCAACTGTGTGAAACTGGTGCGGCGGCTGAGGCATTTTGGTCCGACGTTGGGGGCATAATTCAGCGCCTTTGGAGAGCTAATAATTCGCAGCTTTCGTTGTTGTTCCTCAATCATTGAGGCCAGCAGGATTTCTTAAAATAATTCAGCTATTCTTCACTAATATTCAGCTATTGGCTTTGGCACCTGGTGTTTTGTTTTACTATTCCGTCCCCCATTGTCTAAGCATAACACATCATGAAAGGATTCTTATGTTGTGGCGGCGAATGGCGAGAGTTGCAGCGATCCAAGTCTTCATCTGGCGCATCAGTTAGGAGTCAGAAGCCAGTGAGACGACTTAGCTCTTTACTCACACTCCGGAAAAGCAGCAAGAAGACAGCCGAACCTTCTGGTATCACTACCGCTGCAGGACTTGATCAGGTTAGGTTCCATTCCATTTGCTCTTTAGTATAGTTATGGCATTTAGTAGAGCGGCATTTAGTAAAAAAATGGCATTTAGTAGAGCGGAGTCGGGACTATTTAATTTTCAAGGGTACTCCTGCAGCTAATACCGTGTATTGTAATTTTTACAGAAGGAGCCCAATGTACGCGATGTTATCTACTCCTCCAGAAGGGGTCACAGCTTTTCGGTGAAGGAGTTTGATCGTTTGATGTCATGTCATGCCTGCTACCAGCTAATATTTGGGCGCGCTTTGGTTTGCGAAAGTGAGCTGAGCATCACATGCGCAGTGTCATTGCAATTTGGGCCACTAATACCGTTATTCTATTCCAGGTTGTCACCTGCTGTGCCACATAAAATGTGAATTAAAGGTAAAGCCAGTCACTCGCTTGTTTCATTACTAATATTTTTAATTATTGCAAGTATTAGTACATAGGAGGGGTCAAAGGGTGCAACGTGCCTTTGTACTAGACCTCTGTATTTATGGACACAGGTACAAAGTATGTACGTATGTAGGGCCGCGCGCCGTACTTTCTACAGCGGCGTGGACCGCTGCGTGCGTAGGTCCATATATGTAATAATACAGAGGTCTACAAAGGTTCACAACAATACGGCGGACAGATGGATGCTTATCTTTTCGTGCGTTGCAGTTTAATTTTTTTATCCGGGGCGATCTGATTTTCTACGACATCCTGTGATACGACAAAGATCGAGCGAACGCCTTATACATAACTGTCTGGCTAATCAAAGCCTACTGCAGTTTATCAAGAGGTCCTTCAACTTTTATGTCACAGTGCCTATCATAGTAATTATTTTTTCGTTTCGCTAGCCCACATCCAACTTTGCTTCCTCGAATTACGTAATGGCGCAGGCCAGCTGACCGATGACTTTTATATTGCTTTAGACACAGGTTCATTGATCTGCTGCAGCCTTTGTCAGGGCTATTGAAGAATCGATAGTGACACCTACTGTAATGTTTCATGGGCGGAAAATGAGCTTAATTGTTTCCATCAGCTTGTCAGCTTGATCAATATGCAATTAATCTTTGCTGCTGTACTTTAGCTGAAATGGCCACGCTTCTGTGTGTAGGTAGGTAGGTGAAGGGTTGAAGGAAAAGCTGGAATTAAAGCAGGAGCTTTCCGCAAAAAGGTCTGCTTATAAGATTCGAGAAAAGACTTTTCAAAAGTGACCTCATACTTGCATGATTTTGGGTCCGGAATCAAAATGGTACAAAGGCAACTTCAGTGTGTATACGTCATAGCGGCTCAAATAAAGTAGTCGATAAAATAGTTCGCAGTTCACTCGGGCGAATTGCATCAGAGGCGCCTTTGCCTCGGGATGTGGAGCCTTCGTTCTGGTGTTTGGCTACACATATACATAGTACATATACGTAGACTAGTGTACATATCGAGAATAATGTTTTTGTTATGCGTGCGCTTTTCCGTTCCAAGCTAACGATTTCTTATGCCTCCCATCCTTCCAGCTGCGATGTTGTTCCGTTTTTCCTTTATGATTACTCTGGAACCACAACCACCAACCAGCAGAACGCTGCTGCGACTATTGATGGAGCCTGCTGGTCTGTACGCCACAGCCTCGCCTTTTCCTTCTCGTCGTATTGACAATAGTTTATTGGCGTTTACTTATTGAGACCATTCACACTGCTTCTTTCACGCCAATTAGCATCCCGGCGTCATCGAATACATTATCAGCTTTGGGCGATATAATGACCCCGCCTTATTTCTGACCACCATCCCTGCTATGAAAGAAAGCTTGCCACGCGTTACGTAACACTGGAAACAATAATAAATTTCGTCAGGTCTTCTTGACTAACTACCTGCTTTCGCGCCCAGTGCAACATTGTATCCCATGTGTTGCAATAATTTCCTCTTCCTCCTTTTTCTCCCTCCTGACTGGCTTCCTGAGGAGTTTCCATCTCCTTCCTGGCAGCTGTTACTAGAGGATGAAGCGCATTGTGTATATACGTTAGACGTACACCTCGAGGCTTTGTTCACCGGCTTGAAGATAAACACTTCGGGTGCACACACTATGCCCAACAAGAACATCGACAGTATACTAGTTTCTACGCTGTATCTATTGTATTCCATTTCCATCTGCTAAAGTCAAGCAGGAAATTCTAATGCTGAAATTTGTGACTACCGGATCAGACTTGACGGCCGAGAAGCGTCGCGCTGTGCGACATCGGCGATCCAAAAGCGCGGAATTAGAGCGACCAACCACATCATCAAAGGCGCCAAACAAAGTGAAACGAAATCGCGCAGGTCGAAAGCCGAAGGCAGACAGCTTATCACCTGTAACCTCTTCGGTTAGCATACAGGTAGGTACTACTGTATCATACGTGTGCTGCATATGCACTGACAGGTGAAATGATACGCATGCAGAATGCCGAAATTTTTGTGACAGGTTTGCCCATGTGTACGTACGTTCGATCTTTTCCCGATATGTCTACTACACTACACTTAGGATCGCGCGGTGGCAGGGCAGTCCAGGGGCAAAAACATGCCAACAGATTACTCTTGCATACTGTTGAATTAGGGCGTATGGGGTGGGGCGTGCGGTTGCGGTACATGTATTGACGAAGAGTTTTCCGACAGGAAACATGTGTATTTCATCTCGGACCACACATGCCCTGTCCTTGAGAGTCAAACGGAGGTGCAAAGAGGCCATTTTTCACAGTTGTTGTACCTATGTACAGATCTAAACCTATGTACACGTTGTTCTGTGGACGCAGTTGCGCGCGAATTTGTTATGTACGTACCTATATATCCACTGCGGCCATGTCAGTCAACTTTGGCAAAGCTCATCGGTTCGTCCTTTGCTCTCTCTCATCTGCATTCATGCCCTGCGATTGCCACTGTTTCGTTCTCGCACGTTTCCCGCACACCGTCGAAATCGCTTTTTTGAATTGAATCGACTAAATACAAACGTGTGTGTACTATGTACGTACATGTGTACGCATAAGTTCTGACTGAAGCAGTCTACGATGCAGTTCATAAATTAGTCGTACACTCGTACGCCTGGAATTTTTAATGAAAATGAGCATCATGTGCTGGCAGAGGTCCCGACGTAGCCGGAAAGCAGTGATGGCTGATGCGATTTCTTCACTTATTCAGGAAAAAGTATAGATTAGAAGAACTGCTTACAGTACTAAGCCCGTTATATTATTTAGGTCTGTTTATTATTTGTCTTCTGCCGTTGTCCGATCGTCACTTACCTATGCTCAGCCAAAAAGCCCTAATGCCATACCCATATAAACCCCTAATTTTTTTTTTTACATTTATAGATCAATAATATTATTTTAATTATTAATTTTATAACATATCCCTAACAGCCACATCCTCTTTTATTCATACCTACTATCCGGAAAAAAATAGTGAGTGGCGGAGCCCATACCTTGTATAGTATGTATACATATAGTATGTATATATAAATAATAGAAACTTCTTCTTACATTTCAATAGGTTTTAGTAAAGCTTTGATTACATAACCATTACCACTAAGGGATAATGAGCCTTTATTCTTTTGTCCACTGAATGAATGGTCTTGGTCTAGTAGCTTGGCTTTCACAAGCTGGTTTTATGATCGCCGCCATTTTATCAGTTACACTTGTCTGGTTTTTCTTTTCGTTCCGCACAGTTCTCCGATCCTTTACTCACTTTTTCTATCCAATCGCTTTATATCAAATACGTTTATGCATGCTTTCTACTCCCTGCCCTTCTTTCATTTTCGAATATTTTAAAATACGACATTATAAGCACTGATATAGCGACCCCATAAATTATTTTAATATAAGTATTATCATACGCTCTAACTTCCCTCTAAACGTAAATTATTTTCCGTCGCTCAAAATAGAATGAATAATTAGTAGTCTTATTTAAACCTTGCACGAGTAACATTCTAAAACTTTTATAAGGAACTTTTATTTCCTCTTTTTTTTTCATAATAATTTTTAAAGAATCTCCTCCTATATTAGTTTTCTTTTTTATTCATTAATTTTTTTCATTATATGGGGCTTGTGTCTATCCTGCTCATCACCTCCCTTGATTTGTTTTTGATTTTTAAACAAGAATTTCTAACCGGTAGTGAATTACGCAAAGATCTAATTTCCCTAGCGTAGGGAGATCGATTTTTTTGAAAGCCGATATACGAGAGGAGTCCACCCTGGACGTCCTTCTCTTCTATTAATAATTAGGGAGGGAGAGACAAGCATTTATACTTACAATATAGACAAACTTGTAATATAGATACTATTTCTCATGTAGTTAAATCTATTTTGAACGTGATAAAACAATTAGATCATTAACCCATACAAACATTATTAATAATCAACAAAAATATTATTTATTCTCAGGTGGATTTATTGCAATTCACATTACCTTACACATATACAAACATACTTAAAACTTCTTTATTTTAAACCCTCTTTCACACTCTCACTAACTAAAGTCAACTCTAAGAACAAACAACTAATTTAATTTATTAATATCTAAAAGCAAACTTTCCTTTACACCCAAACCGATTCTCGAATGAGAATCAAGGGAGGTATGAGAGGAGTATTCATTTTGAGCCGCCCTAAGGGGAGGGGTTCCCCTGGAGGGCATGTGCGGGGTATTCAATTTATTTCTTGTGTTGTGTTTGTTGCTGAAGTTGGTTCCAGTGGAAAAGAATTTTCTGACAGGCTTAAAACATACTAGCAGTTATCGATACAATCTTGATTATACAACTATATACAACCGTCTTCACATATACTATATTTCGTTCTATATCATTTAGTAAGTATAAGAGAGATACAGTGGCTCGTTTTGGGAGGGATGTAGTCTCCAGGGTTTTGGTTTGTCAGGGATGAAATTGATAGCACAGAGGTTTTTGTTTGTTCGGGCCTTTAGCTTAGACAACCCAGGTAATATTTCGCACAATTGATTCGTCACAGACACATTCATACCAAAAGACACTAATGCGTGTGTTATTTAGGATCATTTTTGTTGATCCATGCTTCCCTTTTCCAAACTTCCGTCTACAGGTTCTCCAGTTCGCTTAGTCGTGTTTGTTCGGAGAAATTTTAGTTTACAAGCACAAGTTCGCTCAATCGACAAACACAGTCTGTACAACATTCGGGAATTAGTATCGGCATGTGACCAAACGAAACAAAGTGTGATTAGCAGCGCAGCAGCGCCTAGTTAGATGTAGACCATCTTTCACTTGTTTTCGCACCAACAGCCTGGAGCATAGGTAAGTGACGATCGGACAACGGCAGAAGACAAATATAAACAGACCTAAATAATATAACGGGCTAGTACTGTAAGCAGTTCTTCTAATCTATACTTTTTCCTGAATAAGTGAAGAAATCGCATCAGCCATCACTGCTTTCCGGCTACGTCGGGACCTCTGCCAGCACATGATGCTCATTTTCATTAAAAATTCCGTACGGTGTACGATAATTTATGAACTTCTAGCTCTTCGTCAGAACTTATGCGTACATGGTACATAGTAACAAGTTTGTATTAGTCGATTCAATTCAAAAAGCGATTTCGACGGTGTGCGGGAAACGTGCGAGAACGAAACAGTGGCAATCGCAGGGCATGAATGCAGATGAGAGAGAGCAAAGGACGAACCGATGAGCTTTGCCAAAGTTGACTGACATGGCCGCAGTGGATATATAGGTACGTACATAACAAATTCGCGCGCAACTGCGTCCACAGAACAACGTGTACATAGGTTTAGATCTGTACATAGGTACAACAACTGTGAAAAATGGCCTCTTTGCACCTCCGTTTGACTCTCAAGGACAGGGCATGTGTGGTCCGAGATGAAATACACATGTTTCCTGTCGGAAAACTCTTCGTCAATACATGTACCGCAACCGCACGCCCCACCCCATACGCCCTAATTCAACAGTATGCAAGAGTAATCTGTTGGCATGTTTTTGCCCCTGGACTGCCCTGCCACCGCGCGATCCTAAGTGTAGTGTAGTAGACATATCGGGAAAAGATCGAACGTACGTACACATACGGGCAAACCTGTCACAAAAATTTCGGCATTCTGCATAACGTATCATTTCACCTGTCAGTGCATAGTATGCAGCACACGTCATACAGTAGTACCTAGTACCTACCTGTATGCTAACCGAAGAGGTTACAGGTGATAAGCTGTCTGCCTTCGGCTTTCGACCTGCGCGATTTCGTTTCACTTTGTTCGGCGCCTTTGATGATGTGGTTGGTCGCTCTAATTCCGCGCTTTTGGATCGCCGATGCCGCACAGCGCGACGCTTCTCGGCCGTCAAGTCTGATCCGGTAGTCACAAATTTCAGCATTAGAATTTCCTGCTTGACTTTAGCAGATGGAAATGGAATACAATAGATACAGCGTAGAAACTAGTATACTGTCGATGTTCTTGTTGGGCATAGTGTGTGCACCCGAAGTGTTTATCTTCAAGCCGGTGAACAAAGCCTCGAGGTGTACATCTAACGTATATACACAATGCGCTTCATCCTCTAGTAACAGCTGCCAGGAAGGAGATAGAAACTCCTCAGGAAGCCAGTCAGGAGGGAGAAAAAGGAGGAAGAGGAAATTATTGCAACACATGGGATACAATGTTGCACTGGGCGCGAAAGCAGGTAGTCAGTCAAGAAGACCTGACGAAGTTTATTATTGTTTCCAGTGTTACGTAACGCGTGGCAAGCTTTCTTTCATAGCAGGGATGGTGGTCAGAAATAAGGCGGGGTCATTATATCGCCCAAAGCTGATAATGTATTCGATGACGCCGGGATGCTAATTGGCGTGAAAGAAGCAGTGTGAATGGTCTCAATAAGTAAACGCCAATAAACTATTGTCAATACGACGAGAAGGAAAAGGAGGCTGTGGCGTACAGACCAGCAGGCTCCATCAATAGTCGCAGCAGTGTTCTGCTGGTTGGTGGTTGTGGTTCCAGAGTAATCATAAAGGAAAAACGGAACAACATCGCAGCTGGAAGGATGGGAGGCATAGAAATCGTTAGCTTGGAACGGAAAAGCGCACGCATAACAAAAACATATTCTCGATATGTACACTATAGTCTATGTATGTATGTACTATGTATGTGTAGCCAAACCCCAGAACGAAGGCTCCACATCCCGAGGCAAAGGCGCCTCTGATGCAATTCGCCCGAGTGAACTGCGAACTATTTTATCGACTACTTTATTTGAGCCGATACGAAGTATACGTACTGAAGTTGCCTTTGTACCATTTTGATTCCGGACCCAAAATCATGCAAGTATGAGGTCACTTTTGAACAGTCTTCTTCGAATCTATAAGCAGACCTTTTTGGCCCTTTGAAAGCGGAAAGCTCCTGCTTCAATTCCAGCTTTTCCTTCAACCCTTCACCTGCCTACACTATGTACAGAAGCGTGGCCATTTCAGCTAAAGTACAGCAGCAAAGATTAATTGCATATTGATCAAGCTGACAAGCTGATGGAAACAATTAAGCTCATTTTCCGCCCATGAAACCACATTACAGTAGTGTCACTATTGATTCTTCAATAGCCCCCTTGACAAAGGCTGCAGCAGATCAATGAACCTGTGTCTAAAGCAATATAAAATTCATCGGTCAGCTGGCCTGCGCCATTACGTAATTCGAGGAAGCAAAGTTGGATTTGGGCTAGCGAAACGAAAAAATAATTAGGCACTGTGACATGAAAGTTGAAGGAGCTCTTGATAAACTGCAGTAGGCTTTGATTAGCCAGACGATAGTTATGTATAAGGAGTTCATTCTCGATCTTTGTCCGTACCACAGGATGTCGTAGAAAATCATGATCACCCCGCATAAAAAAATTAAACTGCAACGCACGACAAGATAAGCATCCATCTGTCCGCCGTATTGTTGTGCACCTTTGTAGACCTCTGTATTGTATGGACCTACGCACGCAGCGGTCCAGGCCGCTGTAGAAAGTACGGCGCGCGGCCCTGCATACTTTGTACCTGTGTCCATATACAGAGGTCTATTACAAAGGCACGTTACACCCTTTGACCCCTCCTATGTACTAATACTTGCAATAATTAAAAATATTAGTAATGAAACAAGCGAGTGACGGATTTTACCTTTAATTCACATTTTATGTGACACAGCAGGTGACAACCTGGAATAGAATAACGGTATTAGTGGCCCAAATTGCAATGACAGTGCGCATGTGATGCTCAGCTCACTTTCGCAAACCAAAGCGCGCCCAAATATTAGCTGGTAGCAGGCATGACATGACATCAAACGATCAAACTCCTTCACCGAAAAGCTGTGACCCCTTCTGGAGGAGTAGATAACATCGCGTACATTGGGCTCCTTCTGTAAAAATTACAATACACGGTATTAGCTGCAGGAGTACCCTTGAGAATTAAATAGTCCCGACTCCGCTCTACTAAATGCCATTTTTTTACTAAATTCCGCTCTACTAAATGCCATAACTATACTAAAGAGCAAATGGAATCGAACCTAACCTGATCAAGTCCTGCAGCGGTAGTGATACCAGAAGGTTCGGCTGTCTTCTTGCTGCTTTTCCGGAGTGTGAGTAAAGAGCTAAGTCGTCTCAGTGGCTTCTGACTCCTAGCTGATGCGCCAGATGAAGACTTAGATCGCTGCAACTCTCGCCATTCGCCGCCACAACATAAGAATCCTTTCATGATGTGTTGTGCTTAGACAATGCGCACGGAATAGTAAAACAAAACACCAGGTGCCACTGAATTATTTTAAGAAATCCTGCTGGCCTCAATGATTGAGGAACAACAACGAGAGCTGGCGAATTATTAGCTCTCCAAAGGCGCTGAATTATGCCCCCAACGTCGGACCAAAATGCCGCAGCCGCCGCACCAGTTTCACACAGTTGGAACTCGGCAGGTGTGTGTATGCAATGGAGGGAAAAGCCGACACAGAAGACGATGTTGCGAAGTGCACGCATAGAATTATACAACAGCTCTTTCGCTATTGCACCTTCGTCGGCGTATAAGCTAAGGGAAAAAGCTTGAATAGATACATAGAAGCGCTGCACCCGGTGCAGTCGTCAGGATAGTAATGATGCGCGATCCTCTTGAGCAATAGGTATAGTACGTACAGTACGTACGAACGCATACTGGGCTGGCATTGGGCGACACAAGCAACCAGCTCAGCAGCAGTATGGTAGTGGAGCTATGTACCTGAATCGGTCTTTCTTTCTGCTTCTGTTGTGCGCGGGTGTTCCAAGGCCGAATAAACACCACCCCTGTGTCCCCTTGCTGTGACGATACTATTCGTCGAGAGAGAGAGAGAGAGAGAGATAGTTAGGATACCCAGAGATCTCTCGCCAGCCGATAGATTGTCTGTCGTCACGTCAGGTTCTGGTCAGAAGAGCCGCGATATCGTTCTGCTCTGCTTGCACTTATGACGTGACCTTGAAAGCGACAGCAGCGCGAATCTCTAATATGTACAGGGTGTCCAACCTATATTTGCACAACTTTAAATTGACCATAACTCCCGTATTAAGAGGTAGAGAAAGATGGTATCTAGCTTATCTGAAAGCGCAATTCAAGAGCTATATTTTCATATGTCTGCCATTTCGCTATGCTCTACCCATCGCGAGGTAGAGCGATTCCCGCAAAACACCTCAAAAATTATTTTGGCCAAACTACATTTTGGCGATTTTCTAGATTGCACAGCTAATTGATTGATAACTGGGCTAAAATATGTTAGTACAAGTGTGAAAGAGGAAACTAATTGACCAGCACTATCTCCCAGTGTACCACACCATTGGTGATTAGATTTTTGCACCTTGAATAGCTTTTTTGACCAATATCCTCAAAACTAACCAAAAGGGTGGCATTGCAGTGCGACAGTTCAGCATGGAGAGTGAAAATGAACAATAAAGTGCACACATTCATCCAGAAGGTAACACCACAGAACAATATGAGACAATTAAAGGGTATCAATGAACAATACTCATATTTATGTCAGATTATCTCTGGCTGAAGCAAGAAAAATGCAGCCAAAAATGGAAATTGATGTGCATTCAGTTTGGCCAAAATCATTTTTGTGGTGTTTTGCGGGAATCGCTCTAACTCGCGATGGGTAGGGCATACAGAAGTGGCGAACATATGAAAATATAGCTCTTGAATTGCGCTTTCAGATAAGCTAGATACCATCTTTCTCTACCTCTTAATACGGGAGTTATGGTCAATTTAAAGTTGTGCAAATATAGGTTGGACACCCTGTACATATTAGAGATTCGCGCTGCTGTCGCTTTCAAGGTCACGTCATAAGTGCAAGCAGAGCAGAACGATATCGCGGCTCTTCTGACCAGAACCTGACGTGACGACAGACAATCTATCGGCTGGCGAGAGATCTCTGGGTATCCTAACTATCTCTCTCTCTCTCTCTCTCGACGAATAGTATCGTCACAGCAAGGGGACACAGGGGTGGTGTTTATTCGGCCTTGGAACACCCGCGCACAACAGAAGCAGAAAGAAAGACCGATTCAGGTACATAGCTCCACTACCATACTGCTGCTGAGCTGGTTGCTTGTGTCGCCCAATGCCAGCCCAGTATGCGTTCGTACGTACTGTACGTACTATACCTATTGCTCAAGAGGATCGCGCATCATTACTATCCTGACGACTGCACCGGGTGCAGCGCTTCTATGTATCTATTCAAGCTTTTTCCCTTAGCTTATACGCCGACGAAGGTGCAATAGCGAAAGAGCTGTTGTATAATTCTATGCGTGCACTTCGCAACATCGTCTTCTGTGTCGGCTTTTCCCTCCATTGCATACACACACCTGCCGAGTTCCAACTGTGTGAAACTGGTGCGGCGGCTGCGGCATTTTGGTCCGACGTTGGGGGCATAATTCAGCGCCTTTGGAGAGCTAATAATTCGCCAGCTCTCGTTGTTGTTCCTCAATCATTGAGGCCAGCAGGATTTCTTAAAATAATTCAGTGGCACCTGGTGTTTTGTTTTACTATTCCGTGCGCATTGTCTAAGCACAACACATCATGAAAGGATTCTTATGTTGTGGCGGCGAATGGCGAGAGTTGCAGCGATCTAAGTCTTCATCTGGCGCATCAGCTAGGAGTCAGAAGCCACTGAGACGACTTAGCTCTTTACTCACACTCCGGAAAAGCAGCAAGAAGACAGCCGAACCTTCTGGTATCACTACCGCTGCAGGACTTGATCAGGTTAGGTTCGATTCCATTTGCTCTTTAGATAGTTATGGCATTTAGTAGAGCGGAATTTAGTAAAAAAATGGCATTTGAGAGCGGAGTCGGGACTATTTAATTCTCAAGGGTACTCCTGCAGCTAATACCGTGTA
>JASAMW010003452.1:0-53681 GCA_030247985.1 Epsilonema sp. ZAB3_2
TTATGTTGTAGTTGTTGCTTTCAACTTTCAGTTCATATTTACTTCAAAAGACAAATATAAAGTCTTTGGCAAAGTGGTTTCCGAGCACTTTTTACGTTTGAGGCCTCTGACACCCTTAAAATTGCGATTTTGTGGTAAAAATCGTTTGCAAAGTTCCAACGCATACTCCTCCCTAAGACTTTTTTCAATCTGACTGGTAGGTATACAAAAGATAGATCTCACTCTATCTCTCGATACGAATTTTTTTAGATTTTTAAAATTCGCTTTTCGTTGCTCGCCCTAACGGGACCTGTCAAAGTTGGCTGTTTTTATGTTTGGTTTTGAGCAATACTTAAGGACGCGACAGACAGCTGAATCTATTCCCTGCCGCACTGTAGAGGCCACGTATAATTCGTATGGCATTTCCATTTGGATTCGCCTTCAAAAAGAGCTATCGATTGCTGGCCACTAGCGACATAGCTTATGCCTGATTCACATAGTAAAAAATTTTTTCCTTGACAGAAAGTTGCAAAAAGGTGCTATTTTTCCAAAGTTGATGACTTGTAGGCTTGTGACATATCATTAGGACCTAGGTCTATGCAAGATCTAATCGAATTGAAAACAATTTCTACATCCGCTCGTTTCCAATATGCCTGATTCACATAGTTCTTAGTTATTGACATAATTTACATAATTATAAAAGAAAACAAAAATTAGCTAAATGTAGGCATATGGGATACCATTTCAAATTCAAGTCTTCAAAAGATCTATCGATTGCTGCCCACTGCGACATGCTCATGCCTGATTCCACGTAGTAAAAAAATGCTATTCACATTGATGAAAAAGTCACAAAAAGGTGTTATATTCTTTCAGTTTGGCGATTTGTAGGCATGTGACATACCATTCGATTCATCTTTTGCAAGATCTATCAGTTGGGAATAATTTCTTAGTGCTTGTACCCAATATGCCTAATTCACATAGTTCTAATATCTGCACATATAGGCACAAAATAGAACAAAAATTGGCTAAATGTAGTCACGTGATATACCATTCAATTCATCTTGACAAGGTCTACCTATGTCTTGCATTTCTTACTTAACCAACTCCTCACTCATACCTGACGAGCACATAGTCTAATTAAATTCACATAGGCTCAATTCCACTCAAAAACAAAGAAACATCCTGTGTAATTTATAATGTATCTCAAAGTTCCACTAGCGCATCTCGTCAACTTGAGCTCAGTTTGTTTTTAAAAAATTAGTTTTTCATATGTTATGCACATTCACCATACTGGAATCTCCTCTAGAAAACATAAAAAATGTTCCATGTAGTGTATTATGTATGTCGAGGTTCCACTAGCACATCTCGTCACACTCGAGCTCGGTTTTTTCAAAGATTTGTCCACATTTATAATGCGCATTCACATGAGGCTCAATTCCTCTCAAAAACCTAGAAATGTCCCATGTAGGTATATCCCCCTGTATTTATTATTACTATAAATCTAAGCATCCGTTACCACATTTAGTTGACTCAAGCTCAGTTTTTCAAAAGATTTGTATGCATGTGTTAAAACAAAATGTATCGATTGGGAACAATTTTGACATGCTTGTACCGTATTTACCTATATGGGGCTATGCATAGGGGGGCTATGCACAGGGCATTTTTTTATGTTTTTGGAGAGGTGCGCAGAGGCATATTTTTTAGGTCAAAAGCACGTGTTTTAGGGCGTCTAACTGAGGTCAAAACACGGTTACTTCTAGCACAATACACCCAAGCAGGTTTATAGGCACCTTAGCTTGGTGTGAGAATAGCTATGGGTCACTTCTAGACCAGCTTATGTAGGTAGGTTCAGGTCTTATACAGTACATATGGGGCATTGCGTAGGGGGGGGGGGCTATGCATAGGGCATTTTTTATGTTTTGCCAATATAGGGCTATGCATAAGGAGGCCTATGCACAGGGGGGCTATGCACAGGTAAATACGGTATCGCTATATGCTTCTCACATATTGAGTCTGAGACGTGGCAGGAAGCAGTGGAGAAGTGCTCCTAAGGAGCACTAAGGAAGTGAGCGAGAGGCTCTCTAGCCTGCAGATGCTTATGGGGTTGACGACGCAGAAACCAGAAGGTTCCAACCGCCCATTTGCGCTGCCGCAACTGCTACCCCTCCGAGTTGACAGCCTCTCGCACAATCCTGCTGCTGTCTGACTGGTGCGGGCATACCTCTGCCCATTCCCAATCATGGCAAACAAAACTCTTCAATGACCTTTGTTGCCTCTCGCCTGCTTCTGTATGCCTGATCACATGCAAAACGCTGGATCCAAACCATAATATTTGGTCATCTTAACTAGGTAATATATGTATGTAAACATGTACATGCTGGTACATAATATGATGCAACAAAAAACCTTGAGCATTAGTTCAAAGACAAAAAAATGTGATGTTTCCTCAAGAGCAGAACATACATACATACCTGTAAAGATTTCATGTCTTATAGCTTATAGCTTATAGCTGTTTATCCTGAACAACAGCAAGTGATAACTTCAGCTGAAACTTGATTTCAAAGCCGATATTTTGAATCAGAAGATCGAACCCTGGTGGACCTCTCGCCTTCTATTTGGCAAGAAACGTCTGAAACGGCTGGTCACATTGGAGGCCATTATTGAATGGGTACGTATGTACTTTACTACATGCGAATGCACATGCGAGAAAGAACAAACATCCGTACAATACATATGCACATACTTATTCATAATGCTGCATGGATCAGGCATACAGAAGCAGGCGAGAGGCAACAAAGGTCATTGAAGAGTTTTGTTTGCCATGATTGGGAATGGGCAAAAGTATGCCCTCACCAGTCAGACAGCAGCAGATTGTGCGAGAGGCTGTCAACTCGGAGGGGTAGCAAGTTTCGGCAGCGATGGGCGGTTGGAACCTTCTGGTTTCTGCGCCGTCAACCCCATAAGCATCTGCAGGCTAGTGAGCCTCTCGCTCACTTCCTTCGTGCTCCTTAGGAGCACTTCTCCACTGGTGTCCCAAAATGCTAGGAAATGTGTATCTCATGCATTATCCCCAGTGCCAGTATAGCAAACTCATGAAACAGGGTATCTTGAAAAACTAAAACCGATATTTTCTCCATAGTAAAGGAAAACGTCGATTTTGAGCTTCGAGATTCAAACCGTCGTAGTCTCCGAAGTATGTGGACCACATAGTTGAAATTTTTGTACACTTACTTGTTGAAGTCTTGGCTACAAAATGCAAAAAACCGCATGAAAATCTAAGATGTGGTTCCAGAGTTATATGCACGGAAAGGTGGACGGTTTATTATGAGACACTCTGTACTGTACGTCTGACAGGTTTTTCATGTTCTGTAGGTGCTTCCCATCAGCTTTTCTCAGCTGAGGAGGTTGAAATGGTTAGACTTGAAGGATAATCCTTTGATTGATGATCTTCGCTCCGTCACTGGAGACTGTCTGGATAAAACACAGTGTCAGCAAGCAGCTCAGAAGGTATGTTCCTGACTTCGCCTTGCTATTACTGTACAATATGTGGCTAGGTACGCAACGCTTATGAATTGCAGGTTGTTCGCTACATGCAGAAGCTATCGTCAGATCAAGAAAGAGAAAGGCAGCGACTGTTGACCGAGCAACGAAGTGAGTGGTGTACATATGGGGCTAAGATTTACGGTGACGAAACTGCATGGCTTTCGCTTTTGTACAGGAGAAGAGAAGCAGAAGAGAGAGGAAGGGGAAAGACGAAGACAGGAAGAGCATGCGATGAAGAAGAAGGCGAAGGAAAAACGGAAACAGCAGCAACAGCTGAACAAGCACTTGCAGAATGGAACGGAAAAGGAAACACGCTTCGTCCAAAGAGCAGGAGGTGTGCAATGTACTTTGCCCATGTGCGTGTGCTGCGGCTTTTGTGCACGTGTGCTATCTGTGGGCTACTGTGTTGTAGGCCAAAAGAGCTCAGCTACGCAGTTGCAAAGGAGGCAGAAGCCATCTCGAGGCTGCCTTGCTTGTAAGCGTCTTCATTTTCTCTCTCTGAACTGCAGCCCATGTGTATGGTCTGTGTCTACAGTGTTGACTGCATTTGTGTGTACAACAGGGGTGTGCTGGATGCTGCGTGGCGTGTTGAGGCTGCTGCTGTATTGCTCTGTGTTGTCGGCCGTCTCTGCTCTCTTGCTCTATTTCAACTGCAGTGCGCGTCCGATTGAGTGGGTGCCGGAGAGTGGCCCTCTGTGTCGGGATGTGTATCGGTGGTTGACGGTGGGTGGGCGTCCTCCTAGCAGCTCCGTTCTCTCTCAAGCCTTCCACGGCCTGCGACGACAAGGCTCCGTTTATCTGGTGGACGGCGTGCTGCTAGCGGACTACGCCTTGTGGTACGAAAGAGCCAAAGAAACCACGGTGACTTTGACTGCAAGAACGGCTAAGTTAGGCAGGGAAACATATGAGGAGATGTCGAAAGCTGCTGGTCCTGCCATCTCGCGCGTTTCGTCGCAAACTCGCGTTTGGGCAGCGGAGGCCTGGGACTATAGCAAAGTGGCATCCGGTTGGACCGCCGCTAGAGCCAGAGAACTCTTCGCTTTCGCTACGGAGAAAGGCCAACAGCTCGCGGCAGATTTGCCGGTGTATTGGCGAAGGGTTACTAATTATTGGACGACCATGACTTCCAGTAGTAGCAAAGAAGATGTGAAAACAAAGAAGAAAGCTGGGAAAAGGGATCTCGCTGGGTGAGTGCGAGTCCCATTCCCATATATGTACGTAGGTACATCTCGATATTTCTTGCTCATTGGTGTGGGTTGATTTCGATTGTTGGGTTAGTCTTGTGTGCAACAGTATTTATTAGCATCTCTGAATCTTTGAAACTGTGATGGTAGGGTTGGTACGCAAAGGTTATTCTATTTATTTGGGCTATACTCGTTCGTAGTTCACATGGCTTGTTCTTTTTTTAAAAAATTTATTCAGGGTACGGGGTAAATTATTCGGGGTACAATTTCTCCTTTTTGCACTGGCTAATAGGGAAATTTCTCATGTCGAGTGTCGACAATGTGTAATACTCGTGGGTGGAATAAAGTTATTCGAACGGTTGCTTCTGTACTGCATGCATTCTTGGCCTAGAGTAGAGGCTTTGCCTAAGCCTGCTTTCCAATATCTTTTGTTCATTTCCCTGTGTGCTAATGCGGATATGATTGTAGTATATTCGGATGCTTTGAAGATGGCGATCGAACGCTTTTTCGTGGCTTGCTCCTCCGAGCAGCTAGCGGAATGTCAGCGAAGTCTCTTTCTGAAGCAAAAGAAAGAACTTGCGCATCAACCACCTGTAACCGTGCTGGAGATGGAGCATTGTTATCATGTGGACAACTCCGGGCGATCGCTGACAGATTCGGATGTTGCTAAGCTGCGTTGGATTTTGGCGGAGAAAAGCTGGAGTAGAGATCCCTCACATTTTCGGACAGAATCCACGATGAGCCTGCAAATGGACGGAGAAATCGTAGAAATTGGACCAAGGTACGTATGTCTGTAGTTTTACGCAAGAGTGGTGCGCCTGCGGATCATGGCCCTTGCCGAAGGTGTATGCCTGCCTAGCGCATATTCTTCCAATGTGCATGAGCTATTATTCTGCGATGGACGGACATACAACGTAGTGTGCATGCGGACCATATTGTTGGACGTCATATTTTCCAGGCTGACCTTCACAAGCGCCTTCAGTACGAACGCCGTGTCTGTGTGTCGTGCGGCTGGATTGCGCGATGTACGACGACTGGAGAGATCCACTCGGTTCAGAATCCGTATTGATGGAGGGTGCAGAAAAAGCGTAGTGAACGCACTGCACGACCGTATGACTGAAAGCGAATATAATGCGGCGGCGGCTCACTCCTTTCTTCAACAAGAGAATGAAAAGCCACGCGAAGATTTCTGGGAAGTGGACATCATTGAAGATGAGACGGCATTGGAAAGAGCCAACAAGGAGCTTGGTACTACCCAGAAAATACGGAATGTGATATAAGCCTCTCTGACGTGTTCATGAGCATCGCCCTTATATGTATTTTAGGGTTAGCAATGGATCAGTGGGATATGGTTTACTATTCGAGCTTGTTTCGTGAGAAAATCAAGAAGAATCCGACAGACGTGGAACTGTTTGACTTGGCACAATCCAATAGGTAGCGTATGTGTGCAGTGTATTGTCTGGCTGACCTAAGTTGGCAGTGTACATAAGTCACCAGTCAACCCCGCGTGCGACGCTTTAGTAGTCCCTTTCCTTCTTTTCCGAGACATTTAGGAGGAGCGGGAGGAGAAAAGACAATCCCCGGGCACCGGTCACAGATCCTTTCCCTTCGACTATCAGTAGTAAGCCAACGCGTCACCGATACAACCGCTTACTTCTCTTTCCCACACCCAGTCTGTTTCTATATGTAGGCTGCATACAGCATGTGTTGCAGTGAGCACAGTCGCCACTGGTTCTTCAAAGGTCGGCTGTACGTGAATGGAAAGGCGATAGCGGAATCTCTGTTGGGGCAGATAATGCGAACGCAGGAGTTCTCGAACCAGAATAACGTCATCAAGTTCTCGGACAATAGCAGCGGAATACGAGGATATCAAGTATCCACATTCCATCCCACAGCTCCCGAAAATGAATTCAGAACGAGCTCGACGGAGCAGTTGCGCCATATTATGAACCAGTTCGCGAGAAATTCTGACGGTGCTGGATAAACGCGGATCTCCGATTTTGACGATACCTAGCTCATTTTAAAGAGCGTCAAAAATGGAGCGAATGAGCATAATATGAGCTCTGTAACCCTTCGCGAAACAGAGATACGGCCATCGACAACTTCCGCATCATCAGTGCCACTTTTGCGACTATTAAATTTGGATTCCAGTCGGGAATATGGCCATATCTCAGCTATTTCTACTCCTTTTTTGACACTCTTTCTTGTAAATTGAAGCTGAAACATTGGGAAATCCAGCCCATGTCTTACCGTAGCCATATGGCACATGCCTAGCGAGATATTTTTAAATACAGGGTGTTTCTTTCGTTCAAAATTTCGATTCTCACGCCTATCTTCAACATCATGTAACTTCTTGCCCCAACCACCTACAGAGCTGCCAGTAGGCTCATTCGACGCGCCTGAATCTGCTCTTTAAGATGGTTTGCAGCAACCCATTTCCAATCCATGCGTTGCTGAGTTACAGGGTGTTTCCTTTATACAGTGGTATTTTTATGTGAAAAGTATGGCGTTTATAAAAAATTTCAAACTATTTCTTCATCTACCCAGTTTTTTATGCTGAATCTTATGAGCCTACTCCCATCGCTCTAGGCTTAACCGTTAGCGAGATACAGCCCTTAAAAGTGGAAATTTCACCATTTTTCCTGCCTTAAAACCACTTATTTCAATTTCACCAATACATGAACATATTGCATACTATTCGATTCGTCTTGACAAGATCTATCGAATGGTCACCATATCATCATGCTCAGACTCCATTCACATAGTAAAAAAACGTCAAAAACTGATTTCTAACACCCATCCGAAGGCATTTTTGGCGCTAATAAGCCATAAAGTTGCAATTTAGAAATTCTTTTTGCATTATTAAACAGCTCTAGAAAATATGCTTTAAAAAGAGGTCCCTATCAACCAAATCAATCAGCCAATAGGCTTATTAGAGCCAAAAATGCCTTTGGCTGGGTGTTAGAAACCAGTTTTTGGCGTTTTTTACTATGTGAATGGAGTCTGAGCATGATGATATGGTGACCATTCGATAGATCTTGGCAAGACAAATCGAATGGTATGCCATATGTTCATGTATTGATGAAATTGAAATAAGTGGTTTTAAGGCAGGAAAAATGGTGAAATTTCCACTTTTAAGGGCTGTATCTCGCTCACGGTTAAGCCTAGAGCGATGGGAGTAGGCTCATAAGATTCAGCATAAAAAACTGGGTCAGATGACAGAAATAGGTTGAAATTTTTTATAAACGCCATACTTTTCACATAAAAATACCACTGTATAAAGGAAACACCCTGTAACTCAGCAACGCATGGATTGGAAATGGGTTGCTGCACACCATCTTAAAGAGCAGATTCAGGCGCGTCGAATGAGCCTACTGGCAGCTCTGTAGGTGGTTGGGGCAAGAAGTTACATGATGTTGAAGATAGGCGTGAGAATCGAAATTTTGAACGAAAGAAACACCCTGTATTTAAAAATATCTCGCTAGGCATGTGCCATATGGCTACGGTAAGACATGGGCTGGATTTCCCAATGTTTCAGCTTCAATTTACAAGAAAGAGCGTCAAAAAAGGAGCAGAAATAGCTGAGATATGGCCATATCCCCGACTGGAGTCCAAATTTAATAGTCGCAAAAGTGGCACTGATGATGCGGAAGTTGTCGACGGCCGTATCTCTGTTTCGCGAAGGGTTACAGAGATCATATTATGCTCATTCGACTCTATTTTTGACGCTCTTTAAAATGAGCTAGGTATCGTCAAAATCGGAGATCCGCGTTTATCCGACCCTCCATACAAAGCGTCAGAATTTCTCGCGAACTGGTTCTTATTTACACCGCGGAAACGCACAACTTTCCCACGGGTACGTATATACGTATACAGTTCGTAAACTTTGTTGTCATTTTCTATTACGTTTTACGTCCCTACTGTATGGGCTACTATATACAATAGTAATCCAAATGTTGTAACAGTCGTGGTGTCGAGAATTTTGGACACCCGCAACTTTTCAGGTACACATTAGGTTATGGTATGTATAGGTACATACTGTTAGTATTGGTACAGGTGTGTGTCCGGTGGAAGGGGCGGCTACTGGGACAGGTGGTCGTATTCGTGATGTGCAGGCTGCGGGTAGAGGAGGTCACGTGGTGGCCGGACTCGCCGGTTACTGCGTGGGGAATCTGCACTTGGATGGATACGAGCAAGCCTGGGAAGCGGACGCCCTGGCAGTCTATCCCTCCAACTTGGCTCATCCTCGCTCCGTGCTCATCGGCGCGAGTGACGGCGCCAGCGACTACGGGAATAAGTTCGGTGAGCCGCTCATCTGCGGTTTCTCACGCTCATACGGCTTCACTGGCATGGAGGATGGTAGCAGGGTGGAGTGGGTGAAGCCGATCATGTTCAGTGGAGGCATTGGAGCCATTGATGACTCTCATCTGACCAAGAAGGCGCCTCAGCAAGGTTTGTTACCGGTATCGCGAGCTCTATGGGCATGCTTTTATGTTTGTTTCTATGTTGCTGTACGTACATATGTGCGAACGTGTAGGTATGCTACTGGCCAAGCTGGGCGGTCCAGCATACAGGATTGGCGTTGGAGGAGGCAGTGCCAGCTCTGTCCACGTCCAAGGTATATTGTAGAATGTAGATCAGGCTCGGCTCGACGACGGGATGTAAGTCGGACGAAGGTGTACATACACACAGGGTACATACATACATACATGCATACATACATACATACATACATACATACATACATACATACATACATACATACATACATACATACATACATACATACATACATACATACATGCATATCGATCAAAAACCTTTATTCGCACAAATGTACAATAAGGGAAGAACACACCAGCAGCACAGAATACGAACCGCAGTCTACATGCAGCACTGTACGTACAGTAGAGTAGTAGACCAACAGAATGTACTGTACAAACCTTAGGTGCGGAATGATTTATGTAACATAACAATACAGTAAAACCATAACAATACAGTAAAACAAGTATTGTATCTGTCAACAAAACACGGTACCATGTACAGTATGTAAATATTGAATTGACTTGACACCAACGTACATAAGCCCAAAGGACACATGTTAGAATGTGTACACGCGAAGGAAGCGCTCAATTTTTGAATGTTTTTCGAGGGACGCTGCAAATGACCCTGCTGAGTTTGAAGTTATGGTGCGCCTATCTAGCTGGTTCCAACTGTTGACAATACGAAAGCTGTAAAAATATTTTCTAACATCAAGGTTTGCGTCCTTAGTGGTTAGTTTGCTATGAGTACCAGCCCTAGTCTTGTTTGCATTTACAGATAAAAAATTCTCACTATTTACAGCTATTTGACCACGCAATAATTTGAAACAAAAGTTTAGATCATGAGCCATACGCCGATACTCTAGGCTGTGGAGTCCAAAAAATTTACACTGCATTCGATATGAATAAGACACGTATGGGTATGGATGCTGGTAATTCATTGGTATTGTATGTATGCATGCATACATACATACATGCATGCATACATACATACATGCATGCATACATACATACATACATACATACATACATACATACATACATACATACATACATACATACATACATACATACATACATACATACATGCATACATACATGCATGCATACATACATACATACATACATACATACATACATACATACATACATACATACATACATACATACATACATACATACTGTTGTATGTTGAGGTGAATGCGGACGTGAGGAGGAGTTGGATTTTGGTGCAGTGCAACGTGGGGATCCGGAGATGGAGCAGAAGATGAATCGGGTGATTCGCGCATGCGCAGAACTCAATCACGCAAACCCCATTCTCTCCATACACGACCAGGGGGCCGGAGGAAACGGTATAGGGTCCATTCCACCTCTTTTTTGGTTGCTCTGTGTGTGTGTATTATGTACATACGTACATTATTCTGTACGTATGTATGTACTGTATGTGCGTACAGTGGCGCGTAATTTTACTAGGGAATGTATTGAAAGAGTTGGTGGAAGGTGCGGGGGCCTTAGTTCACTGCGACGCTTTTGAACTGGGAGATGCCACGCTGAGCGCGAAGGAACTCTGGGGTGCGGAATACCAGGAGTCCAACGCTATCTTGCTGCATCCCCACAGTCGCTCTGACTTGGAAGGCGTTTGTGCCAGAGAGCGATGTCCACTTTCGGTGGTGGGCGAAATCAGCGGAGATAATAGGGTACCTATGCGCAATCCACGCTATTCTTATAGTGTGTGATGTTTTGGTTACTTGCCAAGGTCATGTTGCTTTTGATTTCAGATCGTCCTTGAGGATTTTACTAGTAACGGGCAGAGAGCTAAGCAGCGGCATCCAGTAGATTTGGACTTATCCTACGTTCTAGGCAAAATGCCGCAAAAGGTGAAAGATGCGCGCAATCCTCTACCGTGCAAGATCGACAGCGAGTGTCGGTGTGACATTTTTAGGAGTTTCATCTGGAGAAAGTGAGCAGGGTGCTACGCCCGCTGTCTTTGCCTTCTGCGTTGACCATGGAAGAGGCCTTACATCGAGTGCTACGGCTGCCGTCTGTCGCCAGCAAACGATTTCTTACCAACAAAGTATGCATATGCAACCTCCATAGGTACTGCACGCAAGAGCCGTGAGGCTGCTCAACCCTTTACATACTGTTCACTACATACGTACGTAGTTTGCTATCATGGGCACGTACGTATGTAGACGTACTGCGACAAAATTTTTTTTTCAGCACTAGTGTTGCCTTCAGTTATGTATTGTTTTTGTTCGTGCTGTAGGTAGATAGAAGCGTGACAGGTTTGGTGGCTCGTCAGCAATGTGTTGGACCTCTGCACACTCCGCTGGCAGATGTGGCTGTCGTCGCATTGTCTTACTTCCAACTGGTAAGCAGTCTCCTCTACAGCATACTGTACAGAGCTCTCAATAGCAACTTGCGCAGGAAACTTATCCAGCTCGTCTCTGCATGTGTACGGAACGAACGCACGCCCTTTGTAGTTATCCATGTCTCATTTGTTGCGTATGCTTCTAGTTGTATCAAGTGTGTTGTGTACCACTTTTTCCAATTTCCAACTTGATTAGGCTTGTTTGGGGATAAGATACCGTATTTAACCCCCCCCATTATATCCCCCCCAACAACCCCCCAAAACAAAAAAAACCCCAACCCCCCAAACCCCCCCCCAACAAAACCCCCACAAACACCCCCACCAACACACCCACAAAACCACCAAAACCCACAACCCCCACAAACCCCCCACACACCCCCCACCACCCACAAAAAACCCCCCCCCCCCCCCCCCCCCCCCCCCGCCCCCCCCCCCACCCCCCCCCCCCCCATATTCGGTCCCTGGAAAAGTGTAAGTCAGTCGCCTCATGTTGTTTGTTCTTGTTGCATAATTGGGCTAGCTTGTCTGCAGTTTTCATTGGTGGAATAGTCGGGTCAAATTTCCATGTTCTTTCCGGTTGGATGGACTTGGTGTTTGATTGCGTTTCCTCCATCGGGCTTCCGTTTTTGATTGGTTTCTTCTCTCTTTTTTGCGTCTTGTTTCGGGAAACGCTTGAAAATGGCGCAATTAGAACGTCGGGCGGAGCAATTTCGCTTCAATGAGTCCCCGTTTGCCTTCCTCCAGCTAAACTGCCGCAGCTTTGGCTGGACAAGATTGAAGTATTAGCGCATGCAATGATCAAAGGCTTGTCTGCCAGCCACCGGCATTGCTCTTTTGCTTTGCACTGTGTATTGTTTGAAGGACGGGGAGCTTTTGAGTCCAAAGCTTGAAGCTATTACATAGAGAAGCGTTTGAGCTCTTGTCATTTTCTCTTCCGACTTTTCGAATTTGGTGGAAAGGAAGAATATTCGATCTTCTTGCTTTTCCGACGTGTTGCCGACTCCCTAAAGGTTTGCCAGCTGCACTGCCGCTTCCATCTTGACTGGCACTGAAGAAGAGCAGTCGCGTCTTCTCGCTTTTTTCTTATTGGTAGGATGGCAATAAAAAGTCGACAGTCGGTCGAGGTTGTACATGCGAGTCGAAAGTTCGTACTGCGGTTTTCTCTTTGCAGGGATATAACTGAATTTCCTTGTTCGGCCGTAAGCGTCAACACGATTGACATATTCTACCGTAGTTAGGGCGCCTGTTATCGCATGGGCAAGGCATTTTCTTTCGCCTGGCCTGCTTGCAGCTTGTTAACGGATGGGATAAGCAGACGCACTGTGCGAGGGATGACAAATTGAGTTGGCTTGCCCTGTTCCTCGTTTGGAGCTGTGACAAGCTTCGAACGGCTATGTATGTATGTTCTAATAGCGCACACACATTTTAATATACGTATACGCGTGTGCTACATTTACACAATTCAGCTCTGTCAGCTTTTGGTCCCCTGGCCTGACTCCTTCACTCTTTTGCTGACTTGATGGGCTGACTGCTTACTGCCTGGCCAGAGCAGTCTGATTGGGATTTGCGAAATTGACGGACAATAGCGCTCAAATTCTACTCCTTTCCCTGGGGAATCAATAGCAATTTGCTCATTTGACATTTTTATATGAATCTCACCCCTTAAACTATTCTGCCATTAGGCCATATCCGCTTCTGGTGACAGTCGCCAAAACCTTCAGAACTTTCTCTTCTGTTGTCAGACAGAAATAGCATTCGTAATTGTCTGACTTTGAACCTTCGGCGCCGATGTTTGTCATAAATTACTCTACGCTTCAGTAGCTTTTTTCACAGAGACTGGAAACACACGAATGATGGCGATATCGAACGGGTTGGCGCAAGTTTTTCTCCTGGCTGCACTGTACTGGCTGTGTTCGCTGGCCCAGTTCCAGCTGTGCGAATACAAGGGTTGCGTTTGCGAGATGGAGGTGACGCACGCCATCTCATGTCGCAACATGTTCTTTGAATTCCTTCCGCTTCTGCCCGGTAATCTGCGACGGTTAGAACTGAATGGCAATAGGCTGACAGCTTTGCGCAAATATTCGTTCGAAGGAGCCACAACCCTGGAACAGCTGACTCTCTCACACAATGAGCTGAGCTATGTCGACAGTCAAGCGTTTCTGGATCTGAAGAGTCTGCGCAGTCTCGACTTGTCGCACAACGCCATCGGTCAGCTGTCTCGTAAACTGCTGGCGCCTATGGAATCACTTCGCAATCTCAGCCTGAATCATAACCTGCTGAATGATCTGAGCGATGTGGCTCGAGCTCTAGAATTGGAAGAGGATGAAGGAGGAAGACGGTCCCTGGACAAACTGGATCTCTCCTGGAATCAGTTTCGCTTCTCCAGTGTGAATCATCCGCTTCCCGTTTGCAAACAGTTGATCTTAGCTGGTAACGCATTGGAATCCTTCGATGCCAAAGGATTCCATTTGCGAGCTTCAACTGCCTGCACTCAAGACTTTTGTCGTTTCTCTCGATGGTCAGATGAACACTGGCGAGCGTTGGAAGCACTGGATATTTCCCATTGCGGACTGGAGGTCAGCGAAAGCCTGTTGGGTGCAGTGCAGCAGCGTATTCGCATTCTTAACCTCGCTGGCAATCAGATGAAGAGCACTGAAGCCCTCAATTTATTCCTGGATATGTCCCATTTGGAATTTCTCAATATGAGCCGTGTGGAGTTTGGCGATAAGTTGACTGTGTGGGACATTTTTCCAAAGCGCATACGAGTGCTTGATGTGAGTGGTTTGGCTTTGGACAATGTCCAGGTGAAATATCTGCCCAGTGACAATGTGTTGGAGGAATTGCGTGCAAGTTTCAACCGTCTCCGTCACTTCAGCCTACCAAAGACATTTGGAAAGATCCGTGTTCTGGACCTGAGTCACAATCAGTTGGTATCTTTGCCTCTCCTCGTGTCGAACGAACAGCGTTTTGAGCGGGCAGAAGTGCTGGACGTCTCTTGGAATCAGCTGAGCCTCATCAATAGCCATGCGTTTCAGCCCTATCCTAATTTGAAGGCAGTGCGATTGGCTGGAAATCATATTCAGGCTATTTCCTCTGCTGCCTTTCCAGTGTTTGAGTTGGCATTGGAGGAGATGGATATTTCGAACAATCAGCTGAAGACTCTGCCCCGAATGATTCTGCCGAATTTGCAGCTTCTGCATGCCCAATCAAATAGTTTGACGCATTTGTCCAAGGATTTTCTGCTGGGCTTGAAGGCGCTAGTGTACCTGGATCTCAGCAACAACTCCAATCTATTTTTCTCCTCACCGGGGGGATGCGAGAAGGGGGAGCTCGGTGAGAATGAGGATCGCCCTTCTACCATCTGCCATTCGCCTTTTCTATTTGGTCTCAAACAGCTTCGTTACTTGCGTCATCTGAATCTTTCCTTCACTGGGCTGCAAGGCTTCCCGAGCAAAGTGATAAGCAGCCTGCACAGTCTCAATCACCTGAGTTTGAGTGGAAATTCGCTCACTGAGGAGTTCTTGGAGACGAGGGACGTGCTGCCACCCTGTGTCATCACACTGCAGTTGGCGCAGAATCGTCTTGCTCATCTGGGCAATGTGAGCAGGAGCTTCAGTCAATCGGACTCATGCGTGGAGCTGCTGGATGTGAGTCGTAATCCATTCCAGTGTGACTGCCACCTGGTTCCCTTCAAAAAGCTGGTGTATGAACTGAACCTCGTACGCAACTTCGCTGATGGTGATCTGTACTACTGTTTCGCTGAACGTAATCATTGGCGTTATCCGCTGAAATCGGTGCTAGATGTGATGCAACCCTGTAGCTCCCTCACGCAATCCTCTTTAAATCTGCTTACTGTACTCGGTACTATCGCCTGTGTACTGCTTATCATTTGTGGAATAACGCTGTACTGCTGGAAACTGGGATTCTTGTGCGGAAAGAGGATGTCCAGTAATTTCGAATACTTTTATCGTCCATTGTCAACCAACAACACTGACTCCGATGGACCTTCTAGCGTGTGATAAGAGTGATCAATTTATGCATGCGTTGTATGTATCGTACTTGCAATAGTTTGGCATTCGTGTACGCACAGTAGGTGCTGTAAATAGCCGTGGAACCGTCAGTGTATTGCTGCGCAACTATAAATAGTGAACCCTATGTGCGTCCAATAGGTATGGGTTTGCATGCGCTAAGAAAATTATGGGTGGTCGCCAGCTGTCCCATCTGTTTTTCAGTGCGTTTTTGATAGGTGCTGCTGGGGTCACCGATCAAAAAACGCACTGAACGCCAGTATAAAACAAGGGGGGTAAACATGTGACCATCCATCATTCTAGGCGCAAATAGTGAATAGGTACATCCACACGTACTGTATGTACACGTTTTTTTAGCGTGGAAGTGCTGTAGCCTTGGGTGAGCGTCCGATTGTGGGTATGGTAAATTCGTCGTCGGGTGCTCGGATGTCAGTGGGCGAGGCACTCACGAATTTGGTCTTCGCTCCTATCACGGATCTCAGGGTCAGCTGTGCAATAGTACATGCGACATTCTCATACGGCTATGTCAGTAATCTATGGACATTGTTGTGATGCGTTTAATTCAATAACAACAAGTAGAAAGGATTAGGTATTGTCTTGGTTTAAGGTCTCACACTATAGATCTCTGAGCCGTGGACTCCTGTACTACTACTGAAGTATCTGGTGATATCTAATTCAAGCTGTTTTCACTTCCTGACACCATACGATCATCCGTCTGCTTGGTTTCCGTTCGCTGTTTCCGCTCCAGTCGCGCTCTCTGCGCTCGCCTACTATGCAGGGACAACTGTCTATGCATGGACTTCTTGATAAATTCGGTCCAGGCTCTCCTGAGTCAACGAAAGCGAGTTGAGAGGAGATCAAGATATCGATCGAAAGCTTGTTAAACGATCTCTTTGACGCGCCATAGAGCGCCTCTTGAAACGGCCTCTCCGTGGCGCTATTCTTGATTGAAACGATAACTTTTTCAAACACGTTTTTCTTGGATAACTTTGCGTAGAGGCAACGTAGAGAGGCGCCGCAGGTACTGATCGATTCCTCTCGTCAAGACGCGTTGAATGGTGTGCCGCATGTTGAAAAATACCCAGTGGTTCCTTCGGAACACCCAAATCGCATGGTTTTTATGGTGTTCTTCGGCGTGTCGTACTGCGCCGAATACAAGAGCTTTGGCGCTGCCGTTTGGTGTACGTGTAGAGGAAGAATGATACTTTATTCACATTATGACGGATCACTTTTATCTTGCGTACAACGGCTACGACGAAGCCTCAAAATTGGCTCCGAAACTGTAGCGTGAGACGTTAAAGGATGTGAAATGCAGTGGCAACTGGATGTGGGCAGCGAAGCTGAAAGGAGAAGGTGCTGAGTTGGTGGAGGCGTGTGCTGCCATGTGTCAGCTGATGCGAGAGCTCGGGGTGGCTGTGGATGGAGGAAAAGATTCCCTGAGTATGGCAGCCAGAGTGGGTCGCGAGATCGTCAAAGCTCCAGGTCATCTCGAAAATTGTGACAATTGGACAAGAGTTTACCCGCTAACCTTTTAGAGTATTGCTTTTTGCAGGTGCTTTGGTCATTTCCGCCTATGCTGCCTGTCCTGACATCACGAAAGTTATTTCACCCGACCTCAAATGCCCTAATGGCACTGGTATGCATATATGTACTATACGTGTACATATGTATTTGTTTATGGGGAAATTTACTAGAATGCTTTGGAACGTCATCTGTGCTATGAACGCGTTGGTGTGGTCTTTCAGGTGTGTTGCTGTATGTGCGCTTTGCTGCTGATCTTTCGCTGAGGCGTCTGGGTGGCAGTGCGTTGGTTCAATGCTTTTCTCAGCTGGGCAATATACCACCAGACCTGGACAATCCAGCCACTTTCACTAAGGCTTTCCAACGCACGCAGGCCCTCATTAACGGTAGGTATGCTAACGGGCAGCGGATACGATTTTTAGAGTGCTGTAGATGATTCTTTTTAGACGGAAGAATTATGTCTGGACATGATGTAAGTGATGGTGGCTTGGTAGTATGCGCACTGGAGATGGCATTCGCTGGCAATTGCTCATTGCATCTTAACTTGGATGGCACGGGTGAGCTGCATGAAAATGCAATGTTGTCTTATTGTCCACACATGTATCAGGTGCCGTTTTGAGCAGCCATGGACTCCCCTCTTCCCTCCTCGTACCGATTAGTGACGCTTAAGTCTCCCCCTACACTGTATGATACGTACGTACATATGGACTATGCATTCATAGTATACAGAAGAAACCACCATGGTACAGTACAGTATAGTACTTGGAAAACCCGTTGAATGCTGTGTGATTTTCCCTTGCAGTGGTGGAACAGTTTGCTGAGGAGCTGGGAATTGTACTGGAGGTGCGCGAGATGGATGCTGATGGCGTGATGCGCAGTTTTGAGGAAGACGGAGTGCCCGTTAGGCGCATTGGGCGTTCGACGTCCAGTCTGACTGGACCAGACGCAGTAGTGAGGGCTGAAATTATGCACTGTAGCTAGCTAGACCCTGCCGGTATACCGTATTTACCGGTGCATAGCCCCATGGGGGTTTGCAAAAATTGAGAGGTCCCATATGGGGGTATGCATGGGGGGGGGGTATGCATGGAGCATTTTTTATGTTTTTGAGAGGTGCGCGGAGGCATATTTTTTAGGTCAAAAGCACGTGTTCTAGGGCATAATTGAGGTCAAAACACGGTTATTCTGGTACAATACACCCCCAAGTAGAGATGGGCCGAGACTCTCGGTCTCGGAAATCTCGGTCATTTTGGCGGTCTCGGTCTCGACTTTAGAATTTTCAAATTCTCGGTCTCGGTCTCGCAACTTTTAGGGCCTATTTTAGACGAGACCGAGACTAGATTGAAATCTTGATTTCACAAGCAATTTCATGCATTTTCGCTGAGATTTCAGCTGCCTATCATGAAAAAATTTCTCCTGCGGAGCGATTTTACCCATGTAATGTAGCAAATAGAAGTCAATCACCTATTCACCACTGTTTTTGCCATTATTCTTTTCATCGAAAACGACCATCTGAAAAACGAAATGCCATATGTTTTTATACCAATACTTAGTCTCGGTCTCGATCTCGGTCTCGGTCTCGGCAAAATTCCCTAGTCTCGGTCTCGGAAAAGATGCTAAGTCTCGGCCAGTCTCGGCCCATCTCTACCCCCAAGCAGGCTTATAGGCACCTTAGCTTGGTGTGGGAGTGGCTATGGGTACTATGTGACCAGCTTACATAGGTAGGTTCAGGTACTGTACTGTACATATGGGGGTATGCATAGGGGGTTATGCATTGGGCATTTTTTATGTTTTGCCAATATGGGGGTATGCATTGGGGGGGGGTGGGGGGGGGGGTGTGCATTGGGGGGGGGGGGGGGGGTTATGCACTGGTAAATACGGTATACTGTTGATGTTTGCGTGCTGATGCAGGTGGAGGTGGCGCTGGATGGGGTGGTGTGTATGCACGGCTCGTTGGCCGAGTGGCGCGACGTGTGGGAAGAGACGAGTTTCCAGCTGGAGCTCCTGCAGTCTTCTCAGCAGTGTGCACAGGCGGAGAGAAGCTACCTGCGCTCTGCCAACCGCCTTCCTTGGCACATCAGCTTCGCCTCTTCCTCCCAGTCACACCAGCCTCTCACATCGCATTGTAAGCCTGTGTATACGTAAAGGCAAGCCCAAGATTGTATTCTCTTATGATGAATTTCTGCTGAAGTGTGTGTGTGTGTGTGTTTAGTGAGCTTGTGTGGGCCTTCGGTGGCCATTTTGCGAGAGGAAGGAAGTAACGGAGATCGGGAGATGGCGGCTGCCTTCGCTCTCGCCGGATTCCGCGTCTTCGACATCTGCATGCAGGATCTCTTACATCCATCAGACGCCTCACCGCCCATCAGCCTATCTCAATTTCGTGGCTTGGCTTTTGTCGGTGGCTTCTCTTACGCAGATGTACTGGGCGCTGCGACAGGTAGTGCAACGAATGAAGAATCATTCAGGTACATATTGTGATTTTTTTGCGGCTGACCCGTATTTTTTAGGATGGGCGTCTAGTGTACTGTTCAACGAGCGACTGAGAAATGAGTTTGAAGTCTTTTACCGGAGGAAGGATACGTTCAGTTTTGGCGTATGCAATGGTTGCCAACTGATGGCGCATTTGGGGTGGATCGGCAGCGAAGGCGACAACAGTGTGGAGCAGACGGTGCTGTTGGCTGGCAACAGATCTGGTCGATTCGAATCTCGATTCTCATCTGTTCGCATAGAACCCTCCTCCTCCATTATGCTCAAGGATATGCAGGAGTCGGTGTTGGGGGTCTGGATTTCACACGGAGAAGGTAAATGACGACTTATACATATCTTCGCGCACGCATACGAAGCAACGCTACCAACGTTAAAATACAGATGATAATAATAGATACTTATGTACGTATTGTATGTGTTTATGGAGAACAATGGCTAGTGTTCCTATATTGTCAGGTCGTTTCACTTTCAAGAATTCTGCTGTGTTGCCTCGTTTGGAGCAGAAGCAGCAGATAGCGCTGCGGTACGTGGACGAAGAAGGTCGGGCGACTGAAGCCTACCCTATGAATCCGAATGGGTCCGAAGCTGGAGTTGCTGGTTTGTGCTCAGAAGATGGCAGACACTTGGCCCTGATGCCTCATCCGGAGCGCTGCTTCCTCACCTGGCAGTGGCCTCATTGGGACACGAAAAGGCTGGGCAATGCCACTGGCGACTTGCGCAGTCCGTGGATGAAATTGTTCCAAAATGCCTATGTGTGGTGTTGTTCCAGCTGAATCAGATAGACGCTATGCTATGCTGACAGCTCGCTTGAATTGTAAATTGTAATCCTAAACAATTGCTGTATGTGCTGCGTACTTCATGTCGCTGCTTGTGTAATTTAGTACGAATTTATCTGTTTTGCTAATATTTTGATAGTATTGATAGTACAGTATGGCTGCATAAATTCGTTGTTTCAGCTGCTCAGCTTGCAGTTGTGGCAGTTGAACACACACACCCATGGTTTCTCTGCTGTGTGGGTTTTAGGGTTCTGTCTGCTGCAAGGACTAACGCCGAAATGTCATACACCTGTATCGTACATATACATTCTTTAGCCACCCCCGCTGGAAGCGATTGGCAAGCTGTGATCAAGGATCCATGCTGTGATGGATTAGTAAGCTTTGAAACTTGTGGGCGAAGCTGGGAAAAATGTGGCGATTGTCACTTCAGATCGCGATTATTTTGGTCAACCTTTGTTATCTTCACTGTGCCAGTGGTCAATGCCACAGGCACATCAGCTGCGAAGGTTGCACCAACAATTTCTCTTCCGGGTGGTGGATTCGCACTGCACGTGACCGCTGCAGGTCCTGTTTTAAAAACTACGCAACCTACACCATGTACAAAGTATGCTGTTTCTCTGCCTTTACAGTTATAGCGCTCCTAAAGTTTTAGGTGGTGTCCTGTGAACAATGCGTGCTACTCAAGAAAAGCTGGATGGCGTAATCCATGTGCTGTGTCCGGAGGCAATGTGTGTATCAAATATTGTCCCGTCAACAGCTGCGCGCCTCCAACTTCCGCCACAATTGCAGCATCCAAAAAGGCAAAGGCTGTCATTGTGGTGGATGCAGGCCACGGAGGCAGGGACTCGGGAAATGTCAGAAAAGAGAATGGTAAAGTTGTGGCCAAAGAAAAAGACTACACCCTCTCCACCGCCAAGAAGTTGAAACAGCATCTGGAAACAGCTGGGTACACAGTGTGGATGACTAGAAGCGGAGATCTGAAAGCCAGCAAAAAGATGGAGTTGGAGGACAGAGCAGCTTTCGCCAACAAGCACAAAGCAGACTTGGTCCTCAGCGTCCACTATAATGGTTTCACCAAGGAGTCAGCTAACGGCGTGGAAACTTTGTTCCATCACTCAAGCTCCAAGAGCAAAAAACTGGCCACCAAAATCACAGATGCAGTTGTAGCAGAAACTGGCGCAAAGAAACGGACAGGAAAGTGAGCAGTACTGGACTGGCTCGTAATTAGTTTTTAGCAGTGCGTAACGCTACAGTATTCACAGCATTTTCCTTTTGTAATAGTGTGAAAGGGAGCAAAGGAATTGTCGCTGTCCCATACGGAGGACGCGGATCTAAACTTCTCCGCAAGACAGCGATGCCCTGCGTCATCGTGGAGGGTGGCTTTTTGAGCAACAATGGCGAATATAAAAAGATCAAAACTGACGCATATCAAGAGAAGATTGCCAAAGGGATTGTAAAAGGAGTTGAAGCCTACCTGAAACAGTAGATACCATCAAGAGAAGATTGCCAAAGGGATTGTAAAAGTAGTTGAAGCCTACCGGAAACAGTACATACAATACAATACATACAATAAAGCGTGCAGTGGTGGTTTGGTTTGTATTTTGTAACACTTTACGCGTGTACACGTGTATTATAATTTGACAAATCTCAAATTTTGTAAACAAACTTTCACATCAAATTTTCACAATTCAGCGCTGCCGTATGAATTCTCAGATCAATGAAATGAATAATTTTTTAGCAGTATCAGATTAGTGTCCATCGGATGAACCCAAATCGGAGAAAGAAGCCAGTTTGTACTCGCCGAAACTTTCCTTGATATCCCTGGCCAGCTGTTGCAGATGATTCTTGGAGGCGTCAACGTCTTCGTCGTCATCAAAGAAATCAATCTCCATATCGCTGACTTGAGGCGCCGGCAGATTGAACAGGGTAGGGCGGAAGTTATCATATTCGGACTCAGAGTCCACCCCCGATTTTTTGCTGGCCGCATTTGCCTTTCTTTTGGCCGCCTGACGATGCAGCTGGGGAAAAGGTGACTTGGCCGACTCGTCGAAGAAAACACGACTGCTACATCTGGAAGACGCGACACTGTCGATGTCAGCCTCATGGCCAGGATCCAGGCCGAGATAATCCAGGCTAGAGAAGGGACCGCCTTTGAGACTGGAGGAAGGTCGGTGGAGTAGGCGGCCGATGTAGGAGTCGTCTTGACTGGTCGCTCGAATTTCTGCAGCAGCCAGCTGATCTCCGCCAGTGGGAATGAGCAGGCGGGTGGCGCGAAGGAAGCGAGATTCCGGGGACAGACTCAGCAGCTGACTTTCCGTCTCCGAGTAGGGACAGTCGCTGTCCGCGTTCTCGTACTCCGTCTCGCTGAACAGCCTCGCCATTCGCTGCTGCTGCTGTTGAGCGTGCGGCTCCGGCACTGCTGCGAGCAGAGGGAAGGGGCGCAGGCTCGCAGCTTCCGATTCCTCCGCCGCTGCCACGCCTTCCTGTCGAAAGAGGCCGCCGTTCAAGAATGCCTGATCCGACTCTGGCATGTCCGTGTGATGCGACAGCTCCAGCAGCACGTCCTCGATGCTTTCCGGCACTCCGGAGCAGGCGGACCAGTGCATGTTGTTGTTCGTCAGCGTCTTTCCGCTGCTTCCCGACTGCTGCAGCAGCATATTGTGCTGCCATTTCGGCGACTCCGTGCTTCGCTTGCTGCTCCTGCTTTTCCTGGAGGAGGAGGAGCCCCTTCCTCCGCTTCCCAGCTCTTGTTTCAATCGCTCCTCCTCCTCCTCTTCGGATAAACTGGAGCGACTGTCGCTGATCTCGCATACACCGGACGGAAGTCTTCGTAGCTTTCGAGGCGACTTACGAGGCGCCGGAAGCTGACAAGAGTTGCTGCTGGTCAATCGATGATTGTGATGCCGGCGCTCAGCGAAAGCCCACTGATTCCGCGAGAATTCCTGGTGGCTGGGAGAAGAGAAGATGAAGGGCGAAACGTCCTCCGCTTCCGACTGACTGGTCGTCGTCACTGGGTCTGGCAGACTCGGCTTTCTCGCTTGATGCCGCCGTCTCTTCTTCACGTGGCGCTCTTTGTCGCGGGCTGCGCGCACCTTCCATGAAACTTCGCCAGCAGTAGTCTCCGAATTCAGATCTGAATTGTCCAACAAGGCACATTCAACCGTCTCGCCACGAGTCAACTGGTGGACTTGGTCCGTTTCTTGGCTGCTTCGTTCCCTGCTGCTGCGATACTCCCTCTGCAGCCAGTCGAAGGAGTTGTTCGCCTGTTGCCGGTGCGAAACGTCGTCTTGAGATTCAGTGCGCGAGCTGCTGCCACTGCTGCTGATCCGAGGCGTGTACGACTTTGGCCGGATGATCTGGAAAGGTCGTGTGAGGCGGCTCTGTCCGCCGCCGAAACCAAAAGCCAAATTTCTGCTGAATAGCTGCAGAATCGGATCCACTCTTTCAGCTTTCTCTTCGTCTCCCTCGTCAGCAGCTTCAGTGGCATGAGCAATCAGCAGCTTCTCTTCTGCTGCCTCCGCTCCTCCTTCTTCCTCATCCTCATCGGCTCTTCGCTCTCCCTCCTCCGCCCTTTCTATGGCGGCGCTGATACGATGCTTGGCCTCTGCTAGCTCCACCAGCCCCGGCAGTGGTATCCCTATCATTGGACTCTTGTTGGAACCCAGAGAATCACTGTGATGAGTGCGCTGGGAGCTGGATTTTCCGCTGTCGATGGTGGAGTTGGGTGAGCGGCGACCGATGAGAAAGTAGCTCTTCGGCGTCGTCCCTTCTGTCACAGAGTCCGTGTCTCCTCGAGATTCAAAGCTGAAGGCGCGACTTCGCAGAGCCAGGTACACATCCTCCGTCACCTGCAAGAAACACTATGATTGACATTGAGCCGTACCGTACCAGCTACATATGTATATGCGCATTACTGTACGTGTACATTACATTCACTATCGTAGGCATACTTGTATGTGATTCGGCAATCCGGTGGTTTCCATGATTTGCGCTTGTTCGGGCGCTTCACCCCAGACGTCATATTGGGGCTTTTTCGCACCCACGACACCGGCGGTCAGCGAACCGACGCTCATGCCTACACATCAATACAATAGAAAGATGCAAGACCTTATCGCTGATAAACAACATGGTCATGCAAAGGATGTGTACATTAGTAAAGTACGTACACAATTTGCACGCAATTTGTTGTTACCTATGCGCAATGTGAATTGTCGATTGTATCCTTCACTGATCTCTTTCATCCGCGTCCTGACAGCCATGGCGAAGTCCACCAGTGTGCTCAGATGATCCGCAACTGAGCTGTGACTGTCCTGAATCCTGTGCTCCGGCTTCAATCCCACGCAAACCTGGTAACTTGGTCCGGCTGATTTCACCTTATCCATGCTCCAGAAGCGTTCATCCGACAGCAGCTGAAAATTCGCACACAGTACGTACACAGTAGGTAGGTACAGGTGGTGCAACAGGAGACTAGTGACTGTTCCACTATCTTGTGCTGCTTACCATCTCATCGAAATCGGAAACGATGTGTCCCAACACCCGCACGCACTCCTCGCACTCTCCAGCTTTCGCCATCTCATCATAGTACTGGAGAAAACTGGGAATACCAATGCACATGACACCGGCGATCGTGTACGACTGGCAGTACAGATCCAACGTGGAGCTGCTGACAGGATTTTTCAAGAAATGATAAGCCACATGCGAAGGTAGGAGAATGTGCAGAATCTTGAGATTCTTGGTCTGCAGTCGCAGTTTCTCGCCCTTTTCTTCGTTCGCCTGCTTCCTCCACAGATACTCCAAACGCAAGGTGAGCTCGCGACCTCTGCCTTGCAGATACAGCAGGCATATGAATGCCATTATTACTACGGCACTCTCCACCTCCAAAGGTACTTGGACGCTGGAAAAACACCATCGTAAATTCGTAATCCTTCCAAGCAGCGAACTACAAATGTGAGGTCAGTTGCTTATAGTACGTGGGCGCGTAGTACGTACTTGGTAACAGCTCTGAAGTGGGAAAAGGCCTGGCGATGGGTAATAAGGAGCTGCAGCATGTACAACAGGCCAGTAATTAGCAGAATGGTGAGCTGCAGAAGGGCGCTGAGCTTGACGAACACCGGAACCAACACCAGGCACGCGAGACAAGACAGGAGAACGTAGTTGGGAGCAGCGCACAACTCCCACTTGATTCCACTTACAACTGGCTTCATAAGCGACCAACTGGCAGAGATGGGACAGTTGTACTAAACGAAAGAGATAAGGTGTACCTATTTTATTGCTGTCATGTCATCACTCATCAATGGCACTGATCATGCCTACCGTATTGGTGACACCGGCCACAATGATGACTGCAAGCACCAGCACAACGACCATTACTTGGCCCACATGAGTACGCGACGCGAATGACTTGAACGATTTGCATATGGGCAACAGAAGGTTGAGAAGAAAACAAGAGATGAGGATGGCAGCAAAAGCGAAAAGGATCGCAGATGGCACAGATCTGAAACAAACGCATGGAAATTGGCGCGTGAAGGAATGAATGGCAGCATGCTAAAAGCACACAGCATGTGTACACCACATACTACGTGCGGCTATAACTTGATGATAGTGCGTACTGTACGTACTTTGGCAAGACGAAGGCGTGGAAAGCAGCATACAGTCCCAAGCAGAGCAACACACACATCAGAGCTGAAACGAAGCTGCCGTCTGGTTCCTCGTTATACTGAAACAGAGACGACCACATACAGTCCATCTTGTCAAAAAGCTCATGAAATGAAAATGGCTGCCACAGTGAGTCAACCTTGAGTTCCAGTTCCAGATCTCTGAATCTGAGCGTGAGCCAATGGGAATGAGGGTTCTGCAGATCCACATTTCGGCCGTCGATGGCTTCAGCTAAATACGTAGTGACTCTGCAGGATTGGTCCACAGCCAGCACTGTCTCCTGTCGCTTTCTGCGGATCCCATTCCAAGACCGCGACTGAAAACACGACCATTTTCCCCTGGCTCTATTTCTTCTTACAGCCAAAAGCCACAAGCACCACGTCGGCTCACCTTTCGCCCAAGTGAGAAGAAGCGAGAGCTGGAGTTATCGCGTGGAACAAAGGCAGTGGACAAGGGAACTTCAGACTGGAACTTGCTGGAGTGCAACAAGCGCGCCAGAGACAGAGACACGTTCTGGAAGGAGAAGCGACGAGAGTGGCGACTGTTCAAAAGAGAGCCGCCGCCTGTCAGCATACTCCATCCACCTGCACCCCCATTAATGCACTGAAAGGAAAGAAAACGATGCATACAATAGAGTGCAGATATAATAAATAGGCACGCGGTCGAATTACGGACATTTCTGGCCTCCGGTGGTATCATATAGAACGTTTGGACAGTGGCTTCGCGAAGGAGCGCGTCCCTTCTGCCACCCCAGGCAGATTCCACATTGAACTCTCCATCCAACTGGGACAGAGTTGACTCACTGATATGAACCCGACTACAAAAATTCGCATCGCAGGGACTACAGACAACAGAGCAGGACAAGCTAAAGCACTCAGGTTTATGCACCAGCTTACACCAACCCTGGTTGGCCAGCAAGTTCCAGATGACTGGCCAGAGCTACATCCTTGCTCCAGACATCATATTGCCATTTGACGCCCAAGACAGCGCCCATTGCACTGCCAGTATGCACACCCACCCGAGCAGACAACTGCACGCCCGTCTCCTCCGCCACATTCCTGTTGTAGAATACACACACGAAAACGTACGTATGAACAACAAAGTATACGTACTCGTACGTACGTACCTATTGTATAATAGAGAGAGGAAGCCATCAATCGACAGCTGGTAATATGTCACTGTGAGTAAGACAAGGAATGCGAAAGCGATATCTGTGTTACAACTGACGCTATGACATCCAGCATATCCAATCCCATTTCAACGCAAGAGCGAGCGTGATTGAGGGTGGCGGAGGAAGCTCCTGCTCCCGCAGCCAAGCCGCTTACACAGAAGTAGCAGTCACCAAGCAAACGTACCCGCTGGCAGTTATTCACCTAAATGCACACAAAGCTCTACAGATTAGATAAGAAACGGTAGCTGAGAGGCGCAAAAACGCCTGAAGAAAGAGCAAAAATAAACTGCAAAAAATCTGTCTGTCTACAGCAGTAAAAGTAAGAGGCGGAAACCTCTGCCAGTTGGTCCAAACGCCCGAATAAATCATTCAACAGGCGAACGAGATCTCCAGCGGAGCACTGAGCAACCAACTCACTCAGACCCAGAACACGGCCGAACAGGAAGCTGCAAACACCAAACATCCGCCGCAATTCACTCAAACCAACAGCCCAATCTATATCTATTCATACGTTGCCTACACAAAATGGATGAATGGAGCTGTATGTACCTCATGTTCTGGTATTGCTGAACGCGGTGCTGCTGAAATTGACTCAGATTTGACTTCATCTCCTCGGCCAAATGCTCTGGCAGCACACTACTGAACAGAATATCCTAAAACAATGCCAATTGGGTGTTGTACATTGGGATATACAGGGGACCAACGGCTCCCAAAAATAGGGTATCAAATCAATAGTCGTAGGTTGGCAAACAAAAGAAGATACCTGCTTGTCGGTTTCATGTTCAATTTCCAGGCGAATGGCGATGCAGTTCCGAGTTTCCAAGAAAGACTTACGAGAGTTCGTCTCAGATAACACGTGCAAGAACAGACCAACCACGTTCACCCAAATATAAAGGAGACAATTGGCCAATAGCTAAAAAAGTAATCCGACCGCGGCAGTAAGGAAAGCATCAGGATACGAAGACAAACAATATTACTGGATGGATTGTGCAGTGGTAGGATGTGATGTACATACATACCTGTTCCGTAAGGTGGTCACGGTAGACACTGGAGAATGCAAGAGCACAGATGAGGTGGAGGATGGGCAGTGAGAAGCCGAAGACGAGGCAGAGACCACGACTGACTGGTAAGATGGTGTAAACGCAGAGCACAACCAGCAGCACTTCCCAGACCCCCTGGGAGGCATCGAATTGGAAAGGCGGATCATTGGGGAAGCTGATGGGCAGACTGAGCAATGCAAAGAGCACCAGTTGGAAACAGGACAACGCAGTTATCACTGTGAACACGCTGCTGGAATTTCGTTCGGACCAGCGCAGTGATATGAGGAGGGTGCAGAGTAGGAGGAGGAAGTGGAAGCTGAGGTACACGGCTCGGACGGTGAAGCTGCTGTAGTAGAGATACTGTAGGACGGCGAGACAGAAGCAGAGGAGACAGAGCACACCCAGACCCTGAGCCAGGCGCAGATGGCGCGCCCTCATCGCATATCGCCCGAAGAGCGTCTCCAGCTGCTCGTCCTCGAATCGCTGACGATTCAAGAACTTGGAAACAAGGCCATCAGCCCCAGCCAACTCCACTTTCACGCGATGATCCATCACGCTACAACTGAGCCAGTTATGTAGCAGGCGAGAATACTGGCTGCTGTGCTCGACGCACTAGAAGAGATTGAAATCAGCAAGAAAGGAAGGGAAGGGAGACACCTCTTCGCGCAACTGATCCCTGGGGGAAGAAGCAGAAGTGGGATGCGTGTATGTACTGCTAAATGCAAAGGCCCCAAAGGAGAACGAAGAGGGCAACAAGAGTCACTACATCATATTCAAGCATCCCGCTCTCCTCAGCAGAGCTTCGACGGCTTTTCTTCTTCTCACCCTCGTCTGTTCCCTGTTGCATTATGTATGCATAAATTGTGGAGGGTAGAAGAAGAGGCCACAATCTCACAAAGCCTCGGATACTTTACTTCACGGTCCGACAGAAGCAGCAGCAGTGCTGTGTCAATAATACACCTACGCAAAGGTGTAATACAGCTGGAGAAAAGTTCGAAACGAGAGATACAAATACACGCGAAACAGGAGTCACCCGCCCATATCTTTCCCCTAAAACAGACATAAAACCATCTTCCGTAGTAGTAGTAGTACCTATATGAAAACATAGGGCAAGTACGTATAGACCTAAATCTACTACTATCAGGATGAGATTCCGAACGAATAATCGGTCAATTACCGTATTTTTGGGTGTATATCCCCCCTGGTTTCCCCCCCTTATCCCCCCCCCAAACACATATTTTTCCTCTTTCCCCCCCCTTCCCCCCCACTCCTATTTTCTCCTACCGGACCCCAAACTCCCAATTTCCCACTTTCAATGCACAACTGCCCACAAGGCCGGCAACAACATCACAACAACGGTGGAAACACTGGCTGATGGCAGGACGGAAGAGCAGCGAAGTTATTAGAGGAACGCAGTATAAAAGTAGGAAGAAAAGGAAGGAGATAAAGAAGTCGCTTATTTTCGCCTCAGCAATTTTAGCGTGCGGCACCCAAAAGAGAAACAGCCGGCGGCGGCGGCACATCTAAAACTCCCGAAGGCGCACAGACAACTACGAGTATACAATATGTATGTACGATACGCATCACCACTGTGTGAGCAGGCAGTACACAGAGATGAATAAGCAGCAGCGCCAACCACTGAACAGCACAGGATGGAGGAGCAGTTGGCAACTGACGGAGAAGACATAAATGCGCCCTCATCTATCTTCAGGCAGACCCACAGTCTTCAGTCAGCTGGGCACCTTCAGTTCCAGACACTGCGCACGTTGTGGGTGGTGGCACTGGCAACATCTGCCTGCCCGGCCACCAACCAAACTGCAGCTCCAACAGCAACAAACGCATTCATCAGTCTAGCAGCGATTAGGAGGTGAAAACACAACAACGCCCTAACGACAGGAGGCACAAATCGGTCCAAGGCAAAGAAAACTGTAAGATGGAATACCTATGTATGTAGGCGTACAGTATACGTATTTCTGAGATGCGTGCGCAGTCTGCTCTGCACCCTCTTTTTCCACATTCAACCGTAATATTGCGATACTTATCAGCATGGTCGTTAGGATGCAGATGCGAGAGAAAGGAGAACAGTCGGGCGGGACGGAAAATTAATTGGCATTACACGCCAGAACCAATGACACGAAGAAGGATTGTGGGTGGACTTTGCACACTCTACTCTCTCCACCTACCTCTGCACGCGCTCGTATAATTCATCAAAAGTGGTGGCAGAGCGATCTGTGAATACAACGACACTAGAGTGGTTCAGGTTGGTAACAGTTGTTGTTGGTGGAAGGCGGCGGGGGTGATGTGGCAAGGCGACTATAATGTACACATGCAGCACGTAGTCCCACCAACGGTAAAACACATAGGACGAAGTGTTACATACGTTTTACCTACCTGAACATACGTACGTACGTACGTACGTACTATATACCTTCGAAAGCAGTGTGCGGCGGCCGGGTGTTGAGTTGACTCTGCGGCGACAGGACAGCAGAAATCAGCAGGGAGGCGAGCGTCGAGGCGAAACAAATGACCTAACAAGTACTGACAGCTCCTGTGCAAATAGAACAAAACTTGACTGCCACCTCCAACCACCCGAACCTGACTGACTGACTACAATCGAAAGATCCAATCCAGCAACCAAACTATACCAGCGGCTAACCCAAACCTCCTGTGGCTCTTAAAAAAAGCATACAGCTGCAGTATGGGTGGGCTTGGGAGCGAGACAGACTTGTTTTTTAAGCCTAGCTAAAGTCCGAGGAGCGCCAGCCATGCGTTCGCCACTTCTGGCCCGATAAAGAATAATCAGCGTAATTGGCTGGCTCCTTCCCACCAGCTCCACTCCAGCGTGATGCAGATAAAGAAAGAGAGAAATATGAAAAAGCAGAAAAAGAAGTAAAGAGGAGGAAGCTTAATACGTATTGCAGAAGGAGCTTACACAGCTGGCTATTGAGGCAAGAAAGGAGAGAGGCGCTTCAAGCTAATCCCATCCATACACAACGAGCCAGCCAAACACCAGCACGAGCTGCTGCAATAGTAGCTCAACTAACTTCTTTTCCCCATTTCCAACAGTCCCAAGGGAGCGACATTCACAGCTCTCAAGAAAAAGACAGTAGCGAGCAAAGGAAAAGAGGCAGTTGCCGGCCAAGCAGATTTTCCAATAAATTCGCAAGCTAAAATCAAAATGCCGATATGATAATAGAAGGCCGCCTATGCGTAGTGCATACTAGAAACTTTTTGACTCTGCAGCTGCCCGAAGAGGAACGAGAAGCCCACACACCTACGGTATACCTCACTTTCGAATAAAGATAGAGGATGGGCTAAGAAAGTAGAAAGCTGTCATTCGTAAAGCCGACCGATCGACCGGCACTGAATGCCGCCCTCCCTCTAACTCTCCCCTTCCTTCCTCATCTCTGCCCATATGAATTATTTCTAATCTATCCTAACCGAAAGTCTACCACCGTATTCAACGTCAGCCACCCCTATGCACATTAGTGCAGTTGGGCAGAAACCTTCCTGACTTGAGAAAAAGCCGACGGCTTCTTTGCTCATGCCGCACAGACCTGCCAAACAATCGTACGGTAGGACGGTACCTATGGACATACTATGAAAGTAAGTGCCAGTCAAACGGGCGGGAAGGTAATCCGATGCCTTCATAAGTAAAGTACTCAACCTGAGTCATTGAACAGCCCAACTTCGCCGCCAGAAACAGACCCTCAAATCTCCGACGGCAAAAATAGCTAAAGCAGACCCCTTTTTTTAATTCCACATGAGTAGTATATACGTAATGTAATACGTCTATACCACGTACGTATTCAAGCACGACAGCTTTCCAGAGATGCAAATCGTCAACATGCTAATGGTTATCACGAAGCAAGTCGGCGCTTGGTTGACTAAAATGATTGGCATTCTTTCTCCAAAAGCCAAGACGCTAGCTCAAACTCCGAAAGCAGATTACTACCACCAGCAGCGCAACTGCCTGCCACCATCAAATTATTCGCGTTCAATAAAAAACCATCTAACTAAAATCCCGACTCCGCTCTGCGTTGGGCCTGGGAACCGCCTTGACAGAGTCGCCGTCGCTGTTTTCATCACAAAGAAAATGCCATTTTCAGAGGTCCGTTTGGATTTCTCGCCGCTCGTATTCGTGACTTGTCAGTACGTACGTAAGCATTCAAGTAAGTCCAAAAAAGCAAGGACAAATCTTGGCCGAAAGAACGCCACCAAAATCACCTTGACATACAAATAAACCACAGACAACGGACAACCTCGTCTCCAACCACTTTTACAAACCACCTCGTCGTCACCTCGCCATCATAAAATAGCCACATACTCAAACAACCGTTCCACACGAGAGTGCGAACATAGTCTCTCTACAGCATCGGGGAAAATAAAATACGACTCTGCTGTGGTGTGTCTCATCCAAAAGTACCACGACTCGGTTGGATAGTGTCAGCTCCAATTTGGTAAACACATTTTAGGTCGTAGTTGTCCCCATCAAAAAATCTCAATAGTATACCGAGCTATGTACACACATTGGAAGTTAACTCACAACACAAGCATGGTGAAGGGCTGTGATGACAGACAGAGGAAGAGCGAGCTGAGATGCGAATAAAAGTGCTCCCCCATCTCGGCAATCAAATTATGCAGCTTTTTTCCGACACGAAATGATCTTGTTTGGCCGACGAGGTCGTACATACAAAGTAGTAAGCAACTGCATGTCTAATTAGGCCGCGTAGTATAGGCTACCACAAAATAAAGACACTTCTGTAGTAGTAGTTTTATTTTTAGCATCTAATAATATCGTCTAGCAGTCTCTATTGGTCCGTGGAATTAGACAAGACATAGCGGCGTTTCCACTCCACTCTCTTAACACGTCGTCTAAATACAAGTCATCCCCAGTACTGTTTCTGGCATACGCTAGTACATCTCCACAGCACATCATCGATCCACTCAATAATATTACTACCTCATTATTACCGTACTTAGCGTGGTACCAGGGTCAGGGATCCAAAAAGTATTGTGGACCCTTTACTGTTACCTATTATCACGCTGCAGTCTCAAAGCAGTTGCAATTACGACTTGACACTTTGGCCTATCAAACAATCGTAACAATATGGCACTAGGCTCCGACTCACTACGCTACACCCCAAATTCTCCGCAATATATAGCTAGAGCAACTAACTGAATGCATACAAATATTCCTAGTAATACCATGCTGAACACAGATAACAGACAATCTTAACCGTTTGCTACAAGGTACAACAACACAAGTCGGTTCTGCGCTTTTTGCTGCTGTCGCTGCTCCTTGGCGCAAATACAGGAAATGCGCGAGTTTGATTAAGACAGAAAAAATATTTCGTGAACGCGGGAAACGCAATGTGAGTTTTCCTATTTCACGCAAAACCCGATTCGGGACACTCGCAACCTTGTAACAAACGGACTATAGTCACGAATATGAGCTACTGCACTTTCACGTTCTACTCTGCTCAGTATGTAAGCTACATATGTATGTAGTGTACTGTCCACGCGAAACGTTCCCTTCGTCCATTGTACAAGAGAAAGCCATTTCTGCAGGATCATGCGCACATAGATGAGATATACAAACAAACAAACATACATACGTGCTTACAAAGCAGAGATGCGAAGCTCACTCTCTCTGCTCCTTCGAAAACGAATATTCAGACAGCACAACAAAGAACTAGGGTGGACAGGCAGTGCGTGGCTGTCAAAAACTGAGGAGCAAAAACTGTATTTTAAACAAAAAAGTACCTACCTAGCGAGGAGAGTTACTCTGCTTTTTCTCCTCCTTCTTCAGTGCCGTGGATGTTGAACAGTCGGGCGACTTCGCTCAAGTCCTCATACTCACGATCCTCTTTTAGTATCTGCACAACCACGACACCATAATATGTACAAATATTCGTCTCCCGTACCCGCATAGTAAACGTATGCAATGGTAGGTTAGGTACACACACGTACTACAGCAATACAGTAGGCCTATACTACAACAATATGCATCAGACGTGCTCAACCGATAAATGGGCTGTGACCAGACCATAGCATCCTGTTCGTACGCCAAGAGATACACGTGTGTACTAGGCACTCACTCATGCACGTACAGAATGTACTGTAGGTAGAGTAGGACACTTACCTTTCTAGCGATGGGCATGCGATTGAAGACGTTCCATAAGACGATGCCGACGATGCGTCTGCCCTTCTTGTAGAAGATGACGCCTTTGCCATAATCTTCCCCCTCCTGCGGCGCCCCACCTTCGCCTCCACTCCCAGGGCTCACTGGCGCCTTCTACAACAAACATCATGGGCCCACGCCAATGTCCACTGGCGCTGAGAAGTGTCTTCGGATCTTCGCCCGCGCCGCGAAAAATACAGGGTGTCCCATTTGGATATATCATGTCGTTTGGGGTTATAACTTGGGAACCAATAGAGTTAAGACGCTGAAATTTTTTCTGCTGATACCCAAGAATATGCACAACTTTGTGTAAAAATTTCGTCCCAAAACTCCAACCTGAACATAAGATATTGGTAGCTCAAGTTTCGACCACGAAAATCACAAGTTTTTGAATCGCAAGCCTGGTGTTCAGACGAATTCTTGTGGGATTTTCATCAAAGCGCTAATCAAAAACATCAATATTATTTTCCAGTTCTGGGGAAGCCTTCAGTTTACTTGAATATAGCTTATTTCTGGAGAAAATCCAAAGGGAAAAGTCGAGGAGTCAGATAAGGCAAGCATAGAGGTCAGGCTACTGGTGGTTTGGTTTTGTCTGAGGCGAGGTGTGAAGTGAACCAATATGCCCATGTGGCTAGCAATGAATGAAGAAAGGAGCAGCCCTTTGCATTGTTGTCTCCTCTGGAAACTCATGTTGCCATTTTCATCAGTTTCAACATAATTCACCAGCGTTGTGATGAAAATCGTCTGCACACCAGGCTTACGATTCAAAAAATTGTGATTTTCGTGGTCGAAACTTGAGCTTCCAATATCTTATGTTCAGATTGGAGTTTTGGGACGAAATTTTTACACAAGGTTATGCATATTCTTGGGTATCTGCAAAAAAAATTTCAGCGCCTTAACTCTAGTGGTTCCCAAGTTATAACCCCAAACGACATGATATCCAAATGGGACACCCTGTACAAATTCAATCGCAAGAACTTTTCAGCGTTTCACGTATTCCTCTTCCGCGGGAGCAAATGTATAAACTACGCAGCACGGGCAAAGACTGGCCAGTAAGACACACAGTCCTCTGTGTCAACTTGCTCTCTGCACGCCCACCGGCTTACAGCTTCCAATTCTGAACGCATGCCTTCTCCCGTCTTCTCCACCACTGACTTTGGCGTGTCATCTTCAGAAGCCCTGGCGAATACGCCCTCAGTCTGCAAAGACGAATCCACCACGCCAATTGCCTCGTACCCAACGTCCGGGCCCAAGTCAGACCTATACACAAAGTACAGATGCATTTCAATGCTGCACACACAACAAGGCGGGTCCCTACTTACATACAAAGGGATGTGCATATAAGGTAGTAAGTTACGCACCAGAACATGGACTGATGCCAGTATGGTTTTCCGGCGCCGGTCATGTTTTCGCCTGCCAGTCGTCCGCTGACTACAGCGTGATCGTGATGCTCCACTCGCCGCCGACCAAGCTTGATGTCATAGAAACTGCAGCAGTCACCCGCCTAGCAACACATACCATTCACGTAATGTCGGCACATAGTAAATAAATACTGTTTTTAGAATGGTACAAGAAGCCCGTGCTAGAGGCAGTCGAGTTCGTTCGTCTTTTGAGTCGTTCACAACATTACGATTGCGGTGGTGAAATGAATGGCCTTACCACCCAGATGTCGGTTCTGGCTCTGAGTTCGGCGTCTGCTCGAAATCCTCCAATCTCCCCGTCCACTTCCAAGCCAGAAGTCTGCGCCAGTTCCACGTTTGGATCCAAACCCACAGCCACAACCACGTGATCAGCAACCACCTCAACACAAACAGCATGAATAAGAATCCTACCCTCCTGTCCATACACTACTAGCAACAATGAGCCCAGGGTCAAGGATACCCAGATAGACATGGGCATGGGAAAAGGGGCTTATGTACTGTTATGTACTCCGAGGCCAGTAATACGTAAACATTAGCTCCTAGTATGTAAGGCGAGTTAGCCATCTGTCCCTGGGCCGGCACCTGGTGGTGTGCCTAAGTCCAGAGCTGTAATCGAGGGTAGCGGGTTCGATTCGCGCTGTGTCCAATTTCTCTCACCCCTTTTCGGGGCCCGGCTATCGCCAAACGAAACGCGGCACGTCACAGTACAAATGAAATAGAGGATGTAGGCCTACGCGTGGAGGTTAAAAATCAAAAGTTTGATCCTACCTTTTCCCCATTGTTGAGATGCAAAGCGACTTTGTCCCCTTCCAGGGACGCCGAGCGTACTGTGACCATGGGCTTCACAGTCACGCCCTCTTTCCTGACCTTCTCCGTCGTCCAAAGCGACAGATATTCGGGCAGCACTCGACCCATGTTCCCCGATTCCGGAAACAGCTGAGTCACACTCAGACCAGAATCCTTGCCTAGAAACTATTACTAGTAGTCAAATATCAAATAGGCCTACGTGTTCACTAGCGAACTACACACGTGGTGAGCAAACTCACGGTGAATTCACGTTGAGTTTGAACTTTGAGTTTTATTTTTCGTGTAGAGCATCCTCACTTGCTCCCACGTGCAAAATTTTTCTCATGTGTTCACACGACGGTGAGTTTCAAACTCACGGTGAATTCACCGGCCTCCCTATGCTTCATCACATACTTACGGGGAATTCACCGTGAGTTTGCTCACCTCGTGTGTAGCGCACTACTATAATACGTACGAAACTTACCTCGTCTTCCCAAGGCACAGGCCAACTCTGATCCGAGAAATCCACCACCGATAATTGCAACTGATTTCACTTTCCGAGAGATCTCTTCCAGCCGAGCAAAGTCCGGAATCTACAAACAGACAAAAAAGAAACGGAACGATTGCTTTCGTGATCTACACGTGTTGTTCCCCGGATATCATTCACTCTCCCCTGTAGGCGTGCGTGCGTATAGCAAGCAGTACCTTTCTGTACAAAGTAACTTTCTTATTGACAGCCGGCCCTGCTTCCTCCAACTCTTTCAAATTCTTTGGAGTCCCACCTAAACGAAGATGAAAGGTACTGGTACAGAAATCAATCCTACACATACCGTACATTCATACACACGGAGGATAAAACACGATGGCCTACCTGCGGCAATAAGGCATCTGTCGTATTTGACCACGTTTCCGTCGTTGAGATAAGCAGCGTGTTGAGCAGGATCGAGGCGGATCACTTTTCGTCCTCTCACCACAGATACCCCACCATGCTCCATGCCATCAAGCTTGTCTGCAGCCACGTAGAACTCTTCCGGCTCGAAAAAGATACTGCAACATACGATCATCACCACGAGTTCATACAAAATGCATCCGTATTTGAACATACATAAAAGTGAACCAAACCTTCTCTCCTTGCCGTTCCACTGCTTGAAGCGAAGCGTCTGTCCGACATTTTTGTCAGTACCAAACCAAATCTCTTTGGAAAGAGGCGGTCGCATGTACGGATAATGATCTTCTTCGCCAATCACTAATACCTGTAAGCACAAACTTTGCATATGAGTCAGTGGCTGCGTAGCCTATAACTGTAGTTGCTCATTGTTGACATAATACTTTGGCGTCTGCTTCTGCTCCTCTGATAGCTCTGAAAGCAGAGAAACTGGCCGTTCCAGCGCCAATGAGCAAATACTTGACATGCTCTGGTAGTTTCACAGGCACCAACTTCTTCCCGGGTGCTACAGCTGCCTTCTTCTTGGCTATAATCAAATTCAATACAAACCAACGTATGCAACGCGCACATCCTTCCTTGGTTTGTACGTATTACATCTCGGAAACTACTGTGCACCGCAGCAGCACGGCATGCTCAAAACAAAAGAAATTGAAAAGTGCATGCATGAATGACTGCATGGCAAAGTTGAGCCTCCAGCCGTCAAGGATTCAGAAGATGATTGAGTGCCCGTGGTCCCGTGGAAATGACGTGTGCCTACCAAGCTAGAGGTCCCGGGTTCGAGACTCGCCGCCTTGATGAAACCATCTGGAGTCGACAAGGTGAATCGTTTTAAAGCAGGACAGTCCCTCCCTTGGGGTCTGCCCGCTACATGGCCGGGTTGCCGTAATTCTGTGCAGTTATAAAAACAGATCTAAAAGGTCCTAGCATGCAGGCTAAATGCCACCAGTTGTTTTCATGCAACATAATTGAAAAGGGTGGCGCGGTTAGTTTATTCACCCGGGGGTGGCAGAGGAGGAGATGAAGGAGGAGGTTGTTCGGTGATAGTTCCAGCCACCAGAGGCAAAGGCACACCCTCACCCTCAGTAGAAGAGACATCCAAGCCAGCAGCCTTCGCTTCCTCCAGCTCTTGCTTCTTGTACTCCGCAATCGCTTTCTTCCGCTCTCGATAAGACTTGGGCGGCATCCATGAATCCACCTTCAGCGTATCCGTCCAGTAAAGCTACATCAGAAAAAACAAGGCCCATGAGATTGCAAACTACCGGTACGAGGCATGTACATACCTAAATATACGCCGTTATTTCGGCGGCGGTTGCGCAAGTGCACTCCGCCTTGTTATTTTACGTGAGGAAGCAAAGACGGCACTGTGGAAACCCATACCACATAGAAGATAGTGAATAGGAAGAAGCTTGCGCCGCCCAGAAGAAACAGATTGAACGTCTGTTGTTCCTTTTGATACTCCTGTTTATAGGGTTTGTGCGGAATGGGAAGGTCGTCATAGAAGGCAGGAGGGCCGGGATCATGTGATCCATGGTGTTCGCCTACAGCCGCCTTCTTCTCATCCGCCGCTCTTGTAACGGCTTCCTTGCTTGTACTTTTACTACTGCTGCTACTGGAGGATGAGGTAGGAGCTGCTTTCTTGTCTCCAGATGTCGTCTGTGTAGCAAGGAAGCGACCATGAACCAAGACGATTCCCACAACTACAAATAAAGCCTTCACATAAGAGCCCATCAGAAACATTCTTGCAGTAGTCAGTTCTACCCACCGTTCTGTTGCCGCACAGCCTTCAGAGCTTGTTCATAGCAGTGCGCTTTCTCCACGCATAGGACACTTCGCCATGATGACGAATACATCCTACTGAAGTGGCGCAGAGTTTCATAGCGGCACAGGAGCTTCGCCATACATTGCGGACTTTGCTGACCAATCCTCAGTACACGAAACAGAAACATGACGAGCACAATACCCTCTAAAATAATAACAAAAAACTCTCAATATGACTGCAATTACAAATTTTTATGTCTTGCCTCGAAGCGAATCTGAAAGTTTTCCCTTCTTCACTCCGAGCCCAATTCACCGCTTCCCTCCTCTGCCAGGTTCCTGCCTCTTGTCTTCTCCTTCTCCGGCTCCGTTTGAGTTCGCCCGCGCCCCACGTCCGCACGCGCCCACCCGCCTTTCTTCCTTCCTTTCTTTTCCCTTCCTTTCCTTCCCTTATCCATCCCCTCCGCTTCCGCTCTTTCCTTTCGGGAGGTCCTAAAGGCGGACATGGGCAGAAACAGGGGCACCCCAGAAACCGATTAGAAGATACTGTGTCCCTGTGTCCCTAGACTGTGTCCCTACCCCCTACCCCACACCGTAGACACCTTGTGTGTCGCGCTGGACGGTCGCTATGTGGCATTTCTTGTTTACAATTTGTAAACAAGAAATGCAAAAAAGGGGCTACGTGGCTTTTTTGACATAATCGTTTACGGAAATAGCAAAGAGTGTGTTTTTTCACATGTTTGTTACCAAAATTTATCACCAAATTCCAAACCATTTTCACTTTGCCTGAATCAAATGGGTGCAGGGACACAGTAGCGACGCAAGGACACGTTATCTTCTAATCGGTTCACAAATAACGGTATGTATCCCGAGGCATATGATACGTAACGTGCATGTATGTGCGTGGAAAAGAAAGATATTGATTGACGGCTTTTGCTGTGCTTTTTCGTGCATCTGCTGAGAGATGGTCAACCGTTGGCATCTCATCGGCTGCAAATCTTCCGTCCATTCCATTGACGCATTCATCCTACCCTCCTCTTCTCGTCACAGTACCCTGCTCGGCTTCCCTTCTCGGTGCAGGGACACAGTAGCGACACAGGACGACACAAGGACGATGGCGTTAAGGCATGATTTCTGAGCCGTGTGAGAGTCTGAGTATAGAGGGACGGACAGGGTCAATTTTCACCGGGTGGGGCGAATGCTGGAATCAGTAGCCAAAGTGTTGGTCTTCCAGAAACAAAAAAGCGAATTGAAAAATTCGCCCTGTGTGGCGAGCTACACACACCCAAAGTACGCCAAGTCGAAAAAACGGCGAAATTGACCCTTTTCTCCAGATATTTCCGGTTTCACTGGAGCTATCGGGCTGATTTTTTGTACACACATAGCCACCATAGGACCCTACCTGCATGCAAAATTTCAGCCCTCTACGCCTCTTGAAACATAAGTTAGGGCGTTTCAAATTTCGAAAATTATGGTAGCGGGATTCGCGATTTGGCAGGAATATGTGAATAGCGCATCATGTTGCGAATCGGCCGCTCTAATTTTTCGCTCAGTTTTTAGGGACGACCTTACTCTATGTAAACATGGAAAAAACAAAAATTCCATAGTGGTCCGAGCTCGAGCTAGAGGGGCCTGAATACCGTAATGTAGGCAGAGAAAAGGGTCCATTTCTACGTACAGAGCACAACGCAACGTCGGTCACGTTGCGCTCGCTTTCAAATTTCCCGTATCATACGCCATCTCATGGGCACTTTTTCACGAGATCAACCGGAAACAACAACTTCCGCCAGCATTCGTGCGCCTGAAAATGCATTCAACGTGCTTTTATCATGCTTTTATTAGTCATTGCCGTGTTTGAGCCAATGTACGCAGCAGTTGCGTTATTCCTGCGGTCTTCGCAGCTTCCTTCCTCGTTCATTGCCTGAAATGATTGCATACAACGTGCTATTTGCCCAGTTTTCACGCCCCTGGCCCCTGCTCTATGCTTATTCGGCCCTGTAGATGCCATATTTGCGCACGCTCAGCGTTTCAATTATGCCATCTGTGGATCAACATTCAAATCGGCAGCAGTTTTCATGCGTCGGCGGCAAGGTAAGTAGGTATGCAACGCAATTGTTATTATTACGTGGATTGTGGACTGTTGTACGACGGCCAAGAACAAGGGGCCAAGCAAGCGAACTTGCTTTTACGCACAGCCATCAGTATTAGTATCGACGTGCCTGCCCATACTGGAATCCCGGCTTTGTGCGTAAACGCAAGTACGTACGTACATTCCTAGCATGTTTGCGTATGATATAGGGAGCTGTACAGAGATGCCGCGTTCACATCATGACGACATACGTCTGATGTGCGTACGTCCGGCATATCCAGGAGTACCTGGTCGTGTCAAGTACTCCTAGATATGCCAGACGGACAGACGCATGGCGCATTCACCAGGCGTCCATCACGTCCATCCGTCAAATCCGTAAAACGTATCTAGGAGTACACGGTTGTTTGCGGTGTGCCATGTACTCCTAGATACGTCCGTTACGGATTTGACGGACGTGACGGACGTCTGGTGAACGCGCCAGCGTACGTTTGACGTATGACGGACGTGCAGACGTACGGACGCTCTGTACGTAGAAATGGACCCTTTTCTCTGCCTACATTACGGTATTCAGGCCCCTCTAGCTCGAGCTCGGACCACTATGGAATTTTTGTTTTTTCCATGTTTACATAGAGTAAGGTCGTCCCTAAAAACTGAGCGAAAAATTAGAGCGGCCGATTCACAACATGATGCGCTATTCACATATTCCTGCCAAATCGCGAATCCCGCTACCATAATTTTCGAACTTTGAAACGCCCTAACTTATGTTTCAAGAGGCGTAGAGGGCTGAAATTTTGCATGCAGGTAGGGTCCTATGGTGGCTATGTGTGTACAAAAAATCAGCCCGATAGCTCCAGTGGAACCGGAAATATCTGGAGAAAAGGGTCAATATCGGCGTTTTTTCGACTCGCCGTACTTTGGGCGTGTGTAGCTTGCCACACAGGGCGAATTTTGCGATTCGCTTTTTTGTTTCTGGAAGACCAACACCTAGGGTATTGATTCCAGCATTCGCCCCACCCGGTGAAAATTGACCCTGTCCACAAAGATTTCACAGCTCCCAGACACCTTGTATTAACTAAATTTACTTATGCTTCATGCTAGTGCATCTGACACTATTTATCTAGTATCAGCGCCAATCTGTTTAAGCATCTCAGCAGCGATGTCTTCAGCTGTGTTTTCATCCAGCATAGCCATGAAGGCCATGGTATGAACTCCAGTCCACCCGAAAATATAGTTTTGAAATTGTTGGGCGTATGGGTGTAGCAAAGAAAAAGGCGAATGGCAGCTAGCAATTCCCAAAAATACATAGCACTTAGCCCGACGTGGCAAAACCATAATGCCGTAAATATTTTGTCGTGTAGAACATTCATAATGACGGTACATTGGACGGTCTCATTGTAAAGCACCATGCCGGTTGGTGCTTCACGAGTATATTGACAGTATGCTGTTACCGGGAACAGTGGCACCACTGAATAGTCGAATTTGTTGGTGCCCAACTGCCATCCATAGAAAATGTCGTTCGCTTCCAGGAAGTAGCTCGTCAGAACTGGTGAGAAGCAACTGCCAAATAGCAGAGCAAGCTTTGTAAGCATAATAATGAAAATAGGAGAAATTGTGGGGAGCCGTCGATATGCTAACTGCAGTACGAGTTTATTTGCCTGCCTTCGTACGGTTTCGACTTTTTCATTGGAGGTTTTTCCACGACAACCGATGACTGCTCTGGCCAGTTGGTCCATGTTCAGAACTGCAATGTATGCAAAGCACCTAACTGATGTTCACTTCACTATTAAGTAAATATACGTACTTTACTGCGACCTAACGGAAAATTACTCTATCAGAGATAGGCTACAAACTTTGTACTTTGCATGCAAATAAAATAAGATGAACAGTGTAATTTTCTCCGATTTTGTACAATACAATACATTTGAGAGAGTCAATTTTGCGACAAACGTAAGATAGTTTAACCGATATCACAAAATTGGTATGTCTCACAAAGAAGGCATACGTATGTACGTAGGAACCTATGTATATGTTTTTTGTTCACTACCACCTCTATTACGTCTATTGTACCTATTTTTTCCCCGACGTATTGTAGAAGCAGCAAGGGTGCGTAGGAGACGGACGCCAGCAAAGCCAAGAATGTTGGCACCCAAGGGTAAAATGACATTGTCAGATCTGCTTGTATGTAATGCGACGCATTAGGGCCATGGTGTAAGACTGAGACAAAGCACCTGGACTCCACCCATTCCTCATGAGATGGATGCGAATTAGCTGGCAACCAGCATGCAAGGGGACTGCCGAAGTAAAGTTTTCCTCCAAGGATTACTGCCAGCACAATAATCATTCGGGTGAAGGCAATCGCAATTTGGAAATCCAAACTTGAAAGGAGAGGAGTGACGTGCATGCTCTCCATCCATGTTTGAAGAAACGGTATGTTGATCATGTTCGTCTGATCTAATGACAATGAAGCAATAGAGCAGCTGTGAAGCAGCCAAGCCAAAGCTCAGTTATACGCAGTGACAAAAATGTTTTTGTTTTAATGTGTTTGTGCTGAACGTTCTGGGCCAACGGCTGTTCAACAGTAAATCTCAACAGCGGTATGGTGACAATAAATCTCCATTTCTTAAAATCGCGCGATGTGCTTCGAAATGCAACAGCCGTTACTTAGCTTGGTGATAAAATTTATTTCTATTTAAAACTGTATGTATGTACAAGTTCGAAATAATGTATAAAGGCTACCGTAATGTTACCTGACACTTGGCAGAATGGTCTGAAGAATTAGGATCAAGGGCAGAGGAAAAGTTTAGTAGCCTGGACTGCGGTAAATTTTAGTCCAGCTGAAATTTATGTAGACTGGCAGGATCAAGGGCAGATCAAGGGCACGGGCAGATCAAAGACGGCCAGATGAAAGGCAGAAGATCAAGGGCATAAGAATAGTTTATTAGCCTACATAGAATACATGAGTGCAGTAAATTTAGTCCAGCTTAAATTTATGTACGGAAGCATAAGCACAAGCATGAAGCATAAGTAAATTTAGTTAACGCCATCGTCCTTGTGTCGTCCTGTGTCGCTACTGTGTCCCTGCACCGAGAAGGGAAGCCGAGCAGGGTACTGTGACGAGAAGAGGAGGGTAGGATGAATGCGTCAATGGAATGGACGGAAGATTTGCAGCCGATGAGACGCCAACGGTTGACCATCTCTCAGCAGATGCACGAAAAAGCACAGCAAAAGCCGTCAATCAATATCTTTCTTTTCCACGCACATACATGCACGTTACGTATCATATGCCTCGGGATACATACCGTTATTTGTGAACCGATTAGAAGATAACGTGTCCTTGCGTCGCTACTGTGTCCCTGCCTGCACCCATTTGATTCAGGCAAAGTGAAAATGGTTTGGAATTTGGTGATAAATTTTGGTAACAAACATGTGAAAAAACACACTCTTTGCTATTTCCGTAAACGATTATGTCAAAAAAGCCACGTAGCCCCTTTTTTGCATTTCTTGTTTACAAATTGTAAACAAGAAATGCCACATAGCGACCGTCCAGCGCGACACACAAGGTGTCTACGGTGTGGGGTAGGGACACAGTCTAGGGAGTAGGGACACAGGGACACAGGGACACAGTATCTTCTAATCGGTACCCGAAACTCCTCCCAAAGGCGGGAATTGTGCAGGGAAAACTAATAACAATACTCGCCAAAAAGAAAGAGACGTTGATTGCGTATTGCATCCACTTTAACACCTACCCCGAGGAAGCCGTCATTGTTGTCAACAACTTTTACTTTTGTTGTCCGTTTGTTGTCGGTTTGTTGTCGGATTTAGTATGGTTGTTGTCAACAACCATACTAAATCCGACAACAATCCGACAACACGGATTTTGTACTGTCCGACAACAACCATACAAAATCCGACAACAAACGGACAACAAAAGTAAAAGTTGTTGACAACAATGACGGCTTCCTCGGGGTAGGTGTTAAGCTGAATATTTTGGCTGAAACCTTGACCGACTGATTTTCTAAACATGCATTACCAAACTTCAAAGTGATTATCTGTCCCATATAGTGTAATAATACACCTCCAGCCAGCCCAAGACCTTGAAATGAACATGTACATGGATAATATAGAAGCATGGAGGTATATTGGTGGTCCATTCTAACTGCTGTATTACTTCATTCAATACTTTATGCAGCCACTGGAAATGTCAGATTTAGGCTGATCCTTATTCAACATAAAATAATAATTACTGTACAGCAGGAGTAACATAAAAGGGGAGTCATCAAGAGCCACCTCCATACAAATGGCTGATTTTCACATGCAAAGTTCGAAGCATTTGAGCAGTTGCACAAAAACAAAACTGGCACCATTGAATGCGCCGATTCTTCTTCTTTCCAATGGTGTTAGCTTTGTTAAGATCCATGGACTCCTTCCATTTTATTTTTACTGGTAAACAAAGGGTACTTGTGAACCTCACTATTTTTTCAGGGAATGTGCTGGATGGGTATCATCAGATCTGGCGATCACGCTGCTTTCAGAAACCAACCAGCTTGTATCACCAGATGTGGCGATGATCACCAGATCTGGTGATCCTCACAGCATGCTCGCCAGCTCTCCTTTTATATTATTCCTGCTGTACATAAAATTCTTGAAAGGAGGGGCATGGCCAATAATAGGCAGTCGTGGCATTTTGATTATGTTCATATTAAACACAAACCCCGAGGAGCCGTCATTGTTGTCAACAACTCATTCATTTTGTTGTTCTTTTTTTGTCCATTTTTGTATGGTTACGGACAACAAACTGTTGTTCGTTTGTTGTCAGTTTGTGGTCCGTTTTTGTACTGTTGTTGTTCGAACTGACAACAACCATACAAAAACGGACAACAAAACCAACAACAAACGAACAACAAATGAACAAGTTGTTGACAACAATGACGGCTCCTCGGGGTATGTGTTAATGCACACTAAGTGCGCACAGGCACAACAGGGTACAGTGTGGTAAATACAGACCCCATTTCAAAGTCTGCATAGAAGAGTAAGCAGGGATAAATGTGGACCACCTTTTCAATATTCCATGCCCTGCTGGGTTACCTATAAGTTCCTGTGCCTGTGTCCGCTTTTACAGAGCGACAAACGAACACGACAGCGAAACAACCCACGACTAACCCACGACGGGGCGGGCGAACAACAAGGGGACCTCATAAAGGCGGGCACGGGCAGGGGCACGGGCACCCAACACCCCTCCTAAAGGCGGGCATGGCAGGCATGGAGAAAATCAAATAATACTCGCCAATTTAGCCTTCAAATGCGAACGCAATGGATCTGGACAGACAATTTATACAAAGCTTATGGAGCCAACAGATGTGTCAAATTCAGCCAAATTCTTGTGCAACATGAAATAATTACTCCAAATTGAATTCTGAAAAGGAGGGCATGGCCAATAATTGTCACTGAGCGAGAAATTTTTACACACCAATTATGAATAGTATGGTAAGAAAGTTTTGTAAGAAAAAGCGCTACTGTCCATGTGCAGCACTATATTTACCCCACTGTACCAAACCCAACTTATTTATGGCAACCCTTTTATAGATCTGGCAACCTTTTTGCGCATCTGGCAACAGTTGCACATGTAGCAACGATTTTGGGATCTGGAGGGATGTGGAGGGATCTGGAGAGATTCAGAGGAATCCGGAGGGATTTGGGGGGATCTGGAAGAAATTTGGAGGAATTGGTAGGTGTTCAAAGGGATTCAGAGGGATTCGAAGGGATTCGGAGGGATCTGGAGGGATCCAAAGGGATTTGGAGGGATCTGCAGCCATATGTTCATCAACAAGTTAGGGAGACTGCCACACTAACGTTAGGAAGACTAGTGAGCGCGGCTTGCATTTCTAATGTTCATCAAAAAAGTTAGACTAAGGTTAGTGGGACTTTAGCAAGGGAGGTACGGGCCACCCTAACTGCATACTTTAGCATGGAAGGACGCCCGCTCGTTTCTACATAAAAGTCTCCCTAATTCGTCCAAAGTTAGTGCGACGTTCAATAAATCGCAAGTCACACTTACTGCTCCTGTACAAAATACGGTAAAGTTACCCTAACTGTTACCCTAACCTTAGCGAGACTTATTTTCAGAGATGAACATAAGAAAAAGTTAGGGCGGAAAAGTCTTCCTAATGTTAGGGAGGAAGTTAGGGTGACTTGGGCCAAGTATGACTTAGGTTAGGGAAGCTGATGAACATACGGCTGCAGGAGGGATTCGGAGGGATCTGGAGGGATTCAGAGGGATTCGGAGGGATCCGGAGGGATTCAGAGGGATTCGGATGGATTCAGAGGGATTCAGAGGGATTCGGAGGGATCTGAAGGGATTCAGAGGGATTCGGAGGGATTTGATTCGGAGGGATTCGGAGGGATCCAGAGGGCCGAATCCCTCCGAATCCCTCCGAATCCCTCTGAATCCCTCCGAATCCCTCCGAATCCCTCCAAATCCCTCCGAATCCCTCCGAATCCCTCCGAATCCCTCCGAATCCCTCCGAATCCCTCCGAATCCCTCCGAATCCCTCTGAATCCCTCCAAATCCCTCCAAATCTCTCCGAATCCCTCCGAATCCCTCTGAATCCCTCCGGATCCCTCCGGATCCCATCGGTGACAGGCACTGACATCTCAATCTGGTGAGGACTGGGCCAAGTTCAGGGCAACTCGTAATGAGTATAAAAGGCTGATCAGATCAGCAAAGAGGGACTCGTGGAGGGAGTTCTGCTCTGGGGTGGAGTCCACTCCAGTTGCAGCTCGCTTGCAACGGGTTTTGAGCAGGGAGACCAGCTGTCAAGTTGGGCTCATTAAGCTGGCTTCTGGGGAGTTTGCAAGCAGTGAGGGTGAGGCATTGTCTCATCTTCTTAGTGTGCACTTCCCAGGGTGCCAGGAGGTGTCTGTCCGTCCAGTCCCCTGGGAGGCATCTCCACCCCCTGCCGAGGAGGAATGGAGGTTGGCTGAGCAGGTTGGGCAGGAGGGCAGGGTGAGGTGGGCCATCCAGCGTTTTGCACCATATAAGGCAGCAGGACTGGATGGCATTTTTCCAGCACTTCTGCAGAAGGGCCTGGAGCAAATTGCTCCTATCCTCTGCAGGGTGATTCAGGCTTGCCTTGCACTGGGGTATGTGCCATTGTCCTGGCGCATGGCAAAGGTGGTCTTTATCCCCAAGCCTGGACGGCCTAGCTATGACCAGGCAAAGGCATTCAGACCAATCAGTCTGACATCGTTTCTCTTGAAAACGATGGAGAGGGTTAGAATCCCTCCGAATATCTCCGAATCCCTCCAAATCCCTTCGAATCCCTCCAAATTCCTCCAAATCCCTCCAGATCCCTCCGAATCCCTCCGAATCCCTCCGGATTCCTCCTCCAAATCCTTCCGAATCCCTCTGACCTCCAAATCCCTCTGAATCGAATCCCTCCGAATCCCTCCGAATCCCTCCGAATCCCTCTGAATCTTTCCAAATCCCTCCGAATCCCTCCGAATCCCTCCGAATCCCTCTGAATTGAATTTCTCTGAATCCCTCTGAATTTCTCCAAATCCCTCCAATCCGAACCGTCTCAGCATGTGCAACTGTTGCCAGATGCGCAAAGGTCGGCCACCATAAAAGGGTTGCCATAAATAAGTTGGGTTTGGTACAGTGGGGTAGACAGAGTGCTCACATGGACAGTATGTTTTCTTAAAAGCTCTTTCTTACCATACTATCCAATCGTGTAAAGTCTTCTCAGTGACAATTATTGGCCATGCCCTCCTTTTCAGAATTCAATTTGGAGTAATTATTTCATGTTGCACAAGAATTTGCTGGAATTTGACACATCTGTTGGCTCCATAAGCTTTGTATAAATTGTCTGTCCAGATCCATTGCGTTCGCATTTGTAGGCCAAATTGGCGAGTATTATTTGATTTTCTCCATGCCTGCCATGCCCGCCTTTAGGAGGGGTGTTGCGTGCCCGTGCCCCTGCCCGTGCCCGCCTTTATGAGGTCTCCTTGTCGTTCGCCTGCCGCCGTCGTGGGTTAGTCTTGGTTGTTTCGGCTGTCGTGTTCGTTTGTCGCTCTGTAAAAGCGACCAGGCACAGGAACTTATAGGTAACCCAGCAGGGCATGGAATATTGAAAGGTGGTCCACATTTATCCCTGCTTACTCTTCTATGCAGACTTTGAAATGGGGTCTGTATTTACCACACTGTACCCTGTTGTGCCTGTGCGCACTTAGCGCTGCATTAACACATACCTGAGAAGGCCTACATTGTTGTCAACAACTTGTTCATTTGATTGTTTGTTTTGTCGTCGGTTTTGTTGTTCGTTTTTTTATGGTTGTTGTCAGTCTGAACAACAACAGTACAAAAACGGACCACAAACTGACTACAAACGAACAACAGTTTGTTGTCCGTAACCATACAAAAATGGACAAAAAAAGAACAACAAAATGAATGAGTTGTTGACAACAATGACGGCTCCTCGGGGTTTGTGTTTAATATGAACATAATCAAAATGCCACGACTGCTTATTATTGGCCATGCCCCTCCTTTCAAGAATTTTATGTACAGCAGGAATAATATAAAAGGAGAGCTGGCGAGCATGCTGCGAGGATCACCAGTCTGGTTATCATCGCCACATCTGGTGCAATACAAGCTGGTTGGTTTCTGAAAGCAGCGTGATCGCCAGATCTGATGATACCCATCCAGCACATTCCCTGAAAAAATAGTGAGGTTCACAAGTACCCTTTGTTTACCAGTAAAAATAAAAATGGAAGGAGTCCGATGGATCTTAACAAAGCTAACACCATTGGAAGAGAAGAAGAATTGCGGCGCATTCAATGGTGCCAGTTTTGTTTTTGTGCAACTTGTCTCAAATGCTTCGAACTTTGCATGTGAAAATTAGCCATTTGTATGGAGGTGGCTCTTGATGACTCCCCTTTTATGTTACTCCTGCTGTATAGTAATTATTATTTTATGTTGAATAAGGATCAGCCTAAATCTGACATTTCCAGTGGCTGCATTACGTAATTGAATGAAGTAATATAGTTAACAATGGTACTATCAATATACCTCCATGCTTCTATATTATCCATGTACATGTTCATTTCAAGGTCTTGGGCTGGCTGGAGGTGTATTATTACACTATATGGGACAGATATTCACTTTGAAGTTTGGTATTGCATGTTTAGAAAATCAGTCGGTCAAGGTTTCAGCCAAAATATTCAGCTTAACACTTACCGAGGAAGCCGTCATTGTTGTCAACAACTTTTACTTTTGTTGTCCGTTTGTTTGTCGGATTTTGTATGGTTGTTGTAGGACAGTACAAAATCCGTGTTGTGGATTGTTGTCGGATTTAGTATGGTTGTTGACAACAACCATACTAAATCCGACAACAAACCGACAACAAACGGACAAAGAAAGTAAAAGTTGTTGACAACAATGACGGCTTCTACGGGGTAGGTGTTAAAGTGGATTAAATATGCAATTGAACAATCCCCTCTTTCTTTCGGCCAGTGATTGCTATTAGTTTTCCCTGCACAATTCCCGCCTTTGGGAGGAGTTTCGGGTACCGATTAGAATATACTTGTCCCTGTGTCCCCTGTGTCCCGTTTACTCCCTAGACTGTGTCCTCAACCCCAACACCATAGACACCTTGTGTCTCACGCTGGACCTCGGCTATGTGGCATTTCTTGTTTTTCACAATTTGAAACAATAAATGCAAAAAAGGGGCTACGTGGCTTTTTTGACATAATAAACTACGGAAATAGCAAAGATTGTGTTTTTTCACATATTTGTTACCAAAATTTATCACGAAAATTCCAAACCACTTTTTTTTCACTTTGCCTGACTCCAAATGGTCCCAGCAGGAAATAGTAGCGATGTAAGGACACGTTATCTTCTAATCAGTTCACAAATAACGGTATGAATCCAGAGCATATGATACATTAACGTGCATGTAATGTGCGTGGAAAAAGAAAATATTGATTGACGGCTTTTTTCGTGCTCTTTCGTGCATCTGCTGAGAGATGGTCAACCGTTGGCGGCTCCCTCATCCCCTGCAATCTCTTCCGTCCATTCCATCTAAAACGCATTCATTGTACCCTCCTCTTCTCGTCACAGTACCCTGCTCGGCTTCCCTTTTCGGTGCAGGGGACACAGTAGCGACACAGGACGACACAAGGACAATGGGCGTTAACGAAATTTACTTATGCTTCATGCTTGTGCTTTATGCTTCAATTACATAAATTTAAGCTGAACTAAAAATTACTGCACTCATGTGTCTTATGTAGGCTAATAAACTATTCTTGTGCCCTAGATCTTCTGCTTTTCATCTGGCCGTTCTCGATCTGCCCGTGCCCTTGATCTGCCCTTGATCCTGCCAGTCTACATAAATTTCAGCTGGACTAAAATTTACCGCAGTCCAGGCTACTAAACTTTTCCTCTGCCCTTGATCCTAATTCTTCAAACCATTCTGCCAAGTGTCAGGTAACATTACGGTAGCCTTTATACATTATTTCAAACTTGTACATACATACGAGTTTTAAATAGAAATAAATTTTATCACCAAGCTAAGTAACGGCTGTTGCATTTCGAAGCACATCGCGCGATTTTAAGAAATGAATATTGATTGTCACCATACCGCTGTTGAGATTTACTGTTGAACAGCCGTTGGCCCAGAACGTTCAGCACAAACACATTAAAACAAAAACATTTTTGTCACTGCGTATAACTGAGCTTTGGCTTGGCTGCTTCACAGCTGCTCTATTGCTTCTCATTGTCATTAGATCAGACGAACATGATCAACATACCGTTTCTTCAAACATGATGGAAGAGCATGCACGTAACTCCTCTCCTTTCAAGTTTGGATTTCACAATTGTGATTGCCTTCACCCGAATGGATATCATTGTGCTGGCAGTAATCCTTGGAGGAAAACTTTTCTCTCGCAGTCGTCCCTTACATGTCGTTGTGAGCCAGTGCATCCATCTCATGAGGAATGGGGTGGAGTCCAGGTGCTTTGTCTCAGTCTTACACCATGGCCCTAATGCGTCGCATTACATACAAGCAGATCTGACAATGTCATTTTACCCTTGGGTGCCAACATTCTTGGCTTTGCTGGCGTCCGTCTCTCTACGCACCCTTGCTGCTTCTACAGTGCGTCGGGGAAAAAATAGGTACAATGAGACGTAATAGAGGTTGTGTAGTCAACAAAAAACATATATACATAGGTATACCTACGTTACGTATGCTTTCTTTGTGAGACATTGACCAATTTTTGTAATATAATTTCGGTTAACTGTTTTACGTTTGTCGCAAAATATACTCCTCAAATGTATTGTATTGTACAAAATCGGAGAAAATTACACTGTTCATCTTATTTTATTTGCATGCAAAGTACAGAAGTTTGTAGCCTATTATTCTGATAGAGTAATTTTCGGTTAGGTAAAAAAAAAGAACTTATATTTATTTAATAGTGAAGTGAACATTTTTTAGGTGCTTTGCCGTACATTAGCAGGTCTGAACATAGAAACCAACTGGGCAGAGGGGGCGTCGGTTGTCGTGGAAAAACCTCCAATGAAAAAGTCGAAACCGTACGAAGGCAGGCCCGCGGACTCCGTATTGCAGTTAGTAAGGGGCCCGCTCAAAATAAGGTACCACATTTTCAGTATTATGCTTACCGACCTTTCTCCCTTCTCTTTGGCAGTTTGTTACGCACCAGTTTTAACAAGCTCCTTCCTAGAAGCAAACGACATTTTCTATCAAAATGGCAGATGGGCGCCAGCAAGCGGCTCAAACTATTCCCACTCGTCCCCCTGCTTCCCGGCTAACAGCATACTGTCAATATACTCATAAAAGTTACCGTTTCGCCACCCTGCTTACTACAATCATACCGTCCAATGTACACTCATAAAAAATGTTTTACGCGACTAAATATTTACAACAGATTTATAGTTTCACCCCATCTTACTATTTTAAATTTATTTTTGAAAATTCACCTAGCTGCCATTCACCTTTTTCTTTGCTATTCTCATTTTTCCAACACTAAGAAGACTGTGCTCAGGTGGACTGGAGTTCTCCCCATCGCCTCCATCGGCTCTGCTGAATAAAAACCGCAGTGTGAAACCATCACTACTGAGATGCTTAGGTAGAAGTGCGCGCTAAATATTAGATAAATAGGTGTGCTAATGCACTAGCATGAAGCATCAGTAAATTT